>OX638359.1:1470075-1520665 GCA_951812935.1 Hermaeophaga mercurialis
CTTCATAAACAAAGAAAATCTCTTCAACCAAAAACAAAGAAATGGAAAATTCCCTTCATAAACAAAAAAAATATCTTCAACCAAAAACAAGGAAATGGAAAATTCCCTTCATAAACAAAGAAAATCTCTTCAACCAAAAACAAAGAAATGGAAAATTCCCTTCATAAACAAAGAAATCTCTTCAACCAAAAACAAAGAAATGGAAAATTCCCTTCATAAACAAAAAAAATCTCTTCAACCAAAAACAAGGAAATGGAAAATTACCTTCATAAACAAAGAAAATCTCTTCAACCAAAAACAAAGAAATGGAAAATTCCCTTCATAAACAAAGAAAATCCCTTCAACCAATAACAAAGCAATGGAAAATTCCCTTCATTAACAAAGAAAATCCCTTCAACCAAAAACAAGGAAATGGAAAATTACCTTCATAAACAAAGAAAATCTCTTCAACCAAAAACAAAGAAATGGAAAATTCCCTTCATAAACAAAGAAAATCCCTTCAACCAATAACAAAGCAATGGAAAATTCCCTTCATAAACAAAAAAAATATCTTCAACCCAAAACAAAGAAATGGAAAATTCCCTTCATAAACAAAGAAAATCTCTTCAACCAAAAACAAAGAAATGGAAAATTCCCTTCATAAACAAAGAAAATCTCTTCAACCAAAAACAAAGAAATGGAAAATTCCCTTCATAAACAAAGAAAATCTCTTCAACCAAAAACAAAGAAATGGAAAATTCCCTTCATAAACAAAGAAAACATCTTCAACCAAAAACAAAGAAATGGAAAATTCCCTTCATAAACAAAGAAAATCTCTTCAACCAAAAACAAAGAAATGGAAAATTCCCTTCATAAACAAAGAAAATCCCTTCAACCAAAAACAAAGAAATAGAAAATTCCCTCAACAACCATTCCAAAGAAACATAAACCAAATAAACCACGTAATTCAGAGAGAACAGAGAAATTGTCATGAACATAGATACAGAAACTACAGACCAAAAAAGAAAATTCACTGAAAACTGCCCAAAATCAGAAAATATAGTACCAGCTACAAATAATAAACAAACCCCCGGATAATAATACTGATGATCACGAACCTATCAAACTTCAGTTTCCGAGTTTTCGGAACAAATTCGACTACCTCCCCCTTTAACGCATCCGCTTGCTTTGGACACAAGTCTGATCAATGCAGGTTCGGCAGAGACCCCAGCTAGAGGTGCACCACTGTTCAACGAAAAATCAAGGAAAAAGAAGGAGCGCCCCTCAATAAACAACGAAAATAGAAGAATAACCTCACCGGGAACATAGAACGCACATTCAAGGAAAAAGAGGTAAATAGAAGATCAGTGCCAAATAAAATAACTACCAAAGACAGGAAAATAGAAGAAAAATCTCCAAAAACAAAGAAATGAAAAAGTCCCTCTATAAACAAAGAAAATCCCTTCAACCAAAAACAAAGAAATGGAAAATTCCCTTCATAAACAAAGAAAATCTCTTCAACCAAAAACAAAGAAATGGAAATTCCCTTCATAAACAAAGAAAATCTCTTCAACCAAAAACAAAGAAATGGAAAATTCCCTTCATAAACAAAAAAAATATCTTCAACCAAAAACAAAGAAATGGAAAATTCCCTTCATAAACAAAAAAAATATCTTCAACCAAAAACAAGGAAATGGAAAATTCCCTTCATAAACAAAAAAAATATCTTCAACCAAAAACAAAGAAATAGAAAATTCCCTTCATAAACAAAGAAAATCTCTTCAACCAAAAACAAAGAAATGGAAAATTCCCTTCATAAACAAAAAAAATATCTTCAACCAAAAACAAAGAAATGGAAAATTCCCTTCATAAACAAAAAAAATATCTTCAACCAAAAACAAAGAAATGGAAAATTCCCTTCATAAACAAAAAAAATATCTTCAACCAAAAACAAGGAAATGGAA
Source organism: Hermaeophaga mercurialis (assembly GCA_951812935.1). Classification (NCBI taxonomy): domain Eukaryota; kingdom Metazoa; phylum Arthropoda; class Insecta; order Coleoptera; family Chrysomelidae; genus Hermaeophaga; species Hermaeophaga mercurialis. The sequence goes on from OX638359.1 coordinate 1,472,019, forward strand.
AATTCCCTTCATAAACAAAGAAAATCTCTTCAACCAAAAACAAAGAAATGGAAAATTCCCTTCATAAACAAAGAAAATATCTTCAACCAAAAACAAAGAAATGGAAAATTCCCTTCATAAACAAAGAAAATCTCTTCAACCAAAAACAAAGAAATGGAAAATTCCCTTCATAAACAAAGAAAATCCCTTCAACTAAAAACAAAGAAATGGAAAATTCCTTTCATAAACAAAGGAAATTACTTCATCCAAATACGTTGGGCCGAAATCTAAAATTTACAATAAATAATATACACACTGTATGTCATTCAATGATTAGAATGTAAGAAATTTAAAAAATGTTCACTTACCTTTCGAAAACACTGTATATCATCAAATTTTTACAACAGTAAAAATTTCGTAACGTTTGTTTGTCTTTCGAAGAAACTCTGCTGTTGAACACACTGTATATCATTCACTTCGTACAACTGTGAATAAAACATACGCACAAAAAGTTTTTTTATATATACGCACAGGATAAAAAAATTGAAAAAATGTTCATTTACTGTTCGAATACACCGTATATCATAAATTTTTACAAATGTAAAAATTTAATAATAATCGAAGACACCCAATCTTAAAGGGCACTTCACACGCGCGCGATTAAACGGAACTAAAACCGCACGAGATCCTCAACGAAAACGAAATAATCGAAAGCGATTAAATTTTTTTAACTAATTGATAAAAATCGAAAGAATTATTCGATTTTAGGACCGATCGCGGTGACTGACACTCGAATAATGAATTTATTTCGATAAATTAATACCTTAGTCACGACATCTTTACGTAATAATGACTAAAATGTGTACAAACAAATGATTAATAAAAAATCGTAAAAATATCTATAATTTAGAGTTGAAATTAATTGAATGTTAATACTTTTAAACTTTTTTAGTTGGTGTAAAAGATGGCTACTAGTTTCGATTAATAAATCATCATCAGGACCAAAGCGGAAGACTAATTTTTATCAATTTTCGACGTAATTCCATTTAATAAATTTAAAAACGTTCAATAATAAAATCTTTCAACTAACCTTCTGATTTCAGACGTAAATTTTTCCAATCCTAAAGGGCACTTCACACGCGCGCGATTAAACGGAACTAAAACCGCACGAGATCCTCAACGAAAACGAAATAATCGAAAGCGATTAAATTTTTTTAACTAATTTATCAAAAACGAAAGAATTATTCGATTTTAGGACCGATCGCGGTGACTGACACTCGAATAATGAATTTATTTCGATAAATTAATATCTTAGTCACGACATCTTTACGTAATAATGACTAATATGTTTACAAAGAAATGATTCATGAAAAATCGTAAAAATATCTATAATTTAGAGTTGAAATTAATTGAATGTTAATACTTTTAAACTTTTTTAGTTGGTGTAAAAGATGGCTACTAGTTTCGATTAATAAATCATCATCAGGACCAAAGCGGAAGACTAATTTTTATCAATTTTCGACGTAATTCCATTTAATAAATTTAAAAACGTTCAATAATAAAATCTTTCAACTAACCTTCTGATTTCAGACGTAAATTTTTCCAATCCTAAAGGGCACTTCACACGCGCGCGATTAAACGGAACTAAAACCGCACGAGATCCTCAACGAAAACGAAATAATCGAAAGCGATTAAATTTTTTTAACTAATTTATCAAAAACGAAAGAATTATTCGATTTTAGGACCGATCGCGGTGACTGACACTCGAATAATGAATTTATTTCGATAAATTAATATCTTAGTCACGACCAGCGCATGCCCACTCAGATACAACTGTCACTCCAGTGAAAATGATTGAAGAACCGTCCGATAGTTGGCACTGTAGAGGTTCCGACAGACTGCTAAAAATGTTCTAAAAAGAATGTTATAATTAACCTTTTACTTGCTATTAAAGAATTTTACACACTTGAAGTACAAAATTTGGCCTTTTCTTTCATCACTAAGTGTGTACGCACCAATACGTAACTTTTATTACTCATCATTCAATGTATATTTTCCAGCTCCGTCTTGTAATTTTCGAACATTTTTTAAATGACCTGTGTAACATATTTATAGTACTAAAAGTAATAGTTTTTTTATTGGTCTAAGAGAACAACATTATTAAGAAAAATAACGAAAATATAACTTTGTAGTTGACTATGAGGTCGTATTTACTAGTAAAAATAACTTAGAATTAACCACATAACTATTTTACTAATTTGAGAAATATTTAATATATTTTTGTTACTACGAAATTACCTATGTTATTGTTATTATTAGGATATAAGTACATAATTGAGATATTGTTTTATTAATATTATTTTTCTAATTTTTTCTACATTATGAATTCTTTCCTAAATATATTTTATATACACTTAAGTCAAAAAAATATTATAACACAACAAAATGACGAACTACCAAATTTTTTTATGATAAATAAGGATATTGAATTTTTCTAAAAGTAAGGCGCCTTCTAATTTTTTAGATTAGTAAAAAATGTATATTTTTATATTGAAACATTAATTAGATTTGAATAAATTAACTAAAAACATTAAAAGTCATTTCGATAGATATTGTCTATGATATGTTTCTTTTTATCAATTTATAAATATTTTTTTTTCTAAACATCAATCTATAATAAAATAAAATTTCTGATTTGAAAGAAAAACTCCTTGTAGTACATATTTACTGAAAACAATATCGCTGTAAATAATAAACACCAAAAATATACCTCAAAAACATATTTACTTCTTCATTTTATATCTTCAAAATATAATTCAATAGTAGTAACTATTTTTATCAAAAATAAAAACTGGAAAGATATAGTCAGTTAACCTTCTTTAAAGTTAAAATTAAGTTCTAAAATTAATGTTCGATAAATTTTGGTTGTAATTAAATAATTATAATAATAAAATAATAAATTAAATAATTTTAATTAGTAAATTTACCTATTTACCCGCTTGTATCCGCCTAATTCCATATTTTTTCCATTTGCTATCGAATTATCGCGTTTCGAGCACACTGAGCACACTCCTTCAAACATAAAAACATGTCATCCATTATACTTCAAAACTACAAAATTCCATACAGACCCTCAATCAATCAATCAATAAATTAATATACAAAAAGAATGTTTAGAGTAAGTAAATTTTAGAGAAAAATTGTTTTTGAATTTTGTATAATTTATAAATAATGTTATTAATAATAAAATATGTAATTATATACTGTCCAGATCAAAACTAGTATCTATTATTTATAATTAACGTTAATATTACTAGTATTCAGAAAAAGAATATGTTCTATATAAAACATATTCTAAAAAAATCTATTTTATTTCATTCTAAATCCATTCAATAGATTATATAATAAAAATATTAAGCCAACATAACTGAAATCGATCATATTTATATTCTTTTATTCTCTCCACATGTGAATGTATACATTATTGGGTGAATTAAATATAGTGTGAAAACAAAAAAAATTATGAAATTAAATGATTTTGCCTTTACTTTAGAGATTTATGAACTTTTCCAATTCGTTGTAGTTGTCGAAACAAAAATCAAATATACAGGGTGAGGCACCATTGCTACACACTTAAACGTTTTTAATTTTATCTATCTAGATGGAGAACATTTGTTTTAAATTGTATAATTATCTGAACAAAATCTTTCATATACTTATTTCAACCTGTACTTATTATTTTTATATTATATAAAATAATACAGTGTTGCATTGAAAAAAATAGGGAACCGACTGTGCTGAACATACAGGAATCACTTTATTTACTTCAATTTACATTGGGAGAACTACAATTCAGTTAAAAAGTTTTTCATAAATCTTTAAAATAACGTCAAAAATAATTATGCTTTCCACATTGTATAAACCTCCTTAAAAAATGCATGTTTTTATTAATAAGCCTTCAAAAATAATTGTATTATTTACAATGGTACAGGATGATATAGATAGAATTTAAAATGTAAAATGATTAATAACACATTTTTATTAATATCGACACATAAATCTCATACGACGTTTCGTTCCTTTTGATAAAATTGACAAACTGGCGACATTATGACAATGTCAACACAAACGTCACTACATCAAAGGTTTAGGTTTGTGTCTGTGATTCATTAATGAACCACTACATAAACTTAAAAAACGAATATACTCACAATGATATTGTTAATCTAGTTTTTCAAGCCTGAAAATATATGTACTTAATATTTACTAAATTCAATTAAATATTGCTTTAATCATTATTAGTTGAATATTTTAGTGAAATGTATTTTACCTGCACCTGGATATTCTAGGTTTAAAAGGATTTGTATATAATCCTAAAGGTATTACGAATTTATTACAAATGTACTTAAACTAACATCACTATGTTATTTCAATGAAATATGTTCTAATTGTACAGTTTCAATTATAAGCAACCTTTGCTGTACATTTTCATATTTTTTTCCTAGATTTATCCTTAACGTCACTTCTTAGTACATTAAAGTATAAATTAGGTTTATATTCATTCATTAATACCTTTACAAAAATTATTAGACGTATCTCAGTAACTTTTCCAATCAACCTATAAAAGGAAGAAAAGTTTATAAAAGGTGTAACTTTTAAAACAGGGATAATTTTTCAATGGACAACCTTAAACCGATATCAAGGACTCAGTACTAGTAATTAAAAAGATAATCTTAATGGTTGTACAAAAGAATAATTGATGATCTGTCGATTGCCAATATAATAAACAAATCTTAGAGCTAAAAAATAATAAGTATAAGAATAATAGTACTGAAGTAGTTATAATCAAGATTTGTATGATGATAAGAAGCAAGAAAAAAGAGATATTTCTGGCCAAGAATCAAAGTTACAAAAAAATATGTGTCTTCAATCTAAAGTTACAACATATACATGATTCTTATAGCATACATCTATTTTTTTTACTTCTTCCCAATAATGTATATATGACGTGTAAAAACTATGAATTAACCACAAATATATCGATTCTATATATCGTGTGTCTCAATTCTTAAAATCCGATTGAATCGCAATATTTCTGTGTTTAAATTTCATATGCACTTTATTCGACAAGCGGTTTTTCGTCAAAGCTTTTTTCTTTACATAGGATCACTTATTATTGTACAAATCTTTAATGATATCATTTTAACTTTTTAAGATGAAGAACTATCAGAACTATCAGAACCGCTAGATTTTTTTCCTTTCTTTTTTTCCTCGTTCTTTTCATTTTTGTTTCCCATCTTACTTCGATTCTTATTCTTTTGGACTCCTTCTACTTTTCCTTTGTTACTTCTGAAGTCGTGCCTACCCTGATCATTACCTAATGCAAAAATAATAAATTGAGATTAATCAATCAACTGTTATTCTTCAAATTATGCCAATTACCCTTTATTTTTGGAAAGCATTTAATAAATACAACAAGAAAAAAAGGGAAATCCAATCACGATTCACAAATTTTACCTGCGTGAAAGCTGTTATTAAACTACCTAAATAGGTTATTTTACCTTTAAAGCCAGAACCTCCTTGTTGGTAGTTTCTGGAATGTTGCCTGTTGACACCACCGTGGTAGTTATATGATTGGCCTTGTGGGTGTGATGGATAATGACCAAACCCTTGAGGTAAAAGTGGGGGAGGGTGTTGTTGTCCAAGGTACGATGATGAAGGATAATTGTAAGGAGGATATTGTGGATATCCTGGAACCGGTTAATTAGGATTTGGCGGAGTATAAGGGTATTGGGCGTTTGCTTCGGTCGGGTTTTTTTTGAGGGTTATATTAATATCTAAGTCGCGCAAGTCCGGAATAACTTTTGGTGGGTATTCTTGCAGACCTCCTGGACGAGATGGAAATTCGTGGGGGCCTAGTTGAGGTGGGTATTCATAAGGGCTGGGCTGTTGTGGATAGCCATATGGACCAGGTTGTGGCGGGTATCCATGTGGACCAGGTTGTGGCGGGTATCCATGTGGACCAGCTTGTGGCGGGTATCCATGTGGACCATAAGAATTTGGAGAATAAGGAGCTGCTCCACCTTGTGGATAATTATTTCGTTGGCCATCCTGGGATGGTCTGCTACGATGGAAATTTTGTGGATTTTGGCGATGGGCCTCTTGGTAAGTTGGAGGGGGACTCCTACCTCTTGAGCGTTGCGTTTGGTTCTTACCTTAAATAAAGTATACACATTTAAAATATTAATTATTTAAACTAAGAAAATAAATTTTACTTTTATTATCGCTTTTATTCTTATCTTTGTTTTCCTGTTCTTTTTCTTTTTTCTCCTTATTTTTCTTTTCATCTTTTTTCTCCTTATTTTTATTTTCATCTTTTTTCTCCCTATTTTTATTTTCATCTTTTTTAAAGGGGATTTTGTGCAGATATTCTGTGTTTTGTGTTCTTTATTTCTCGAGTCCTTCTGACACATATACAGCTCTTTAATTTTCTTTCCATTATGCTTTAGCTTGTACAATTTTTCAATGGAATCTTGAATGTCCTTTGTACTAATAACATCTTCTCGGCCAATTGCTCTGTTCGATTTGAGTGCGTCATCAAATCGATTTTTTAATTCTATATATTGGCAAAGTAATTTCTGAAGATGGTTGACTGTTTCAGTATCACAATAACGCCCCAAAGATTTTTCCCTGAAATGAATTGAATAGAAAAAAATATTTACCACATACTGACAAATAAAGATATACAAAAGTTAAAAGCACTGTGGAGGTCACAAAACAAATAAGTCAGTCAGATCTTTGACAATGTAAGTATGAAATTTTATAGTTTTTGATTGAAATGGCAACAACAAAGAAGTAGGAATTGAGTGCAGAAAATGGGATATGAGAACTAAAAATAAGAACAGAGTGAAATGTATTATATTTGGCAATATGCAATCCTACAGCATTTAACTATGAACCTCCACTGTACTAGGATGTTAATACCATAAGGCACAATATATGTATAATCATTACATTCATATGGATTCACTAATTACCTGTTAATCAAATACTCAATATAATCTTTATAAGCATCATTAAATGGAGTAATCGCGTTGTTTTTTAGATAATGTGCGAATTTGGCGCAAGTTTCAATAATGACTGAATGTTCTTGATCCAGTTCGCGTTTCTTAAGTTCTATGGCATCCATAATTTTCTCTTTGCTTTTCATGAGCTGTTCTCTGTTCTTAATGTTTTTTTGCATGTTTTCATCGATTTCTTTTCCCTCTTTAGTTTTTGTCATGTAGTACACGTGCATATGAACTCTAAAGTCGCAGCGGCACTGTTGGCAAGTTGTGCTACCACTCATTGCTGCACAATGCATCAATTCCGGAGCTCCGATTATTTCCTTTGGAACATTGTTCAGATAACAGGGATCATGGCATCTTTGCGTGTATTGCATAACATTTTGCCCATTAACCTACAAGGCGTTTTGAAATTGTAATATACATTTTATGAATTAAAAATTGTTGATTTTTTACCTGATATACTTCACAGCATTTTCTTGCAGTACATACTGTAGCAGGTTGGGTCATTTTAATAACATCTAAAGTAACAACTGGCATGCAAAGGTTTTGCTTCATCTCTTCCAGAGATCCTCTATCTGCTTCAAGATTTTCTCGGTGCCTGTTTAAAGCGCTTATGTTTTGGTGAATCAGTTGCGTTATGTCTGCCAAAGGCTGAGCTAATTGGTTTATCATTCTTCTAGCCTCGTTGACTGCGTTGGTACTTTTCCCAAATGAGGTTTCAAGGGAGAAACTTCTTTGTCGCCAGTGATGTATTTTATTAATCTAAATGGAATGAAAACTATGTTTAATATCTACTAAAATACTTTCAAAAGAGCAGTCACTCTATCCCTATTGTCATCTACAATTTTTAAGAGAGTAGCTACACTACACAATGGTTATTATTACACACAACACAATAATGTGTAATATTAAACTTTGATATAACGAAGTAATTTGCAATGTACACAACAGATAGTTATCTAAAGTATTTATCTTTTGATCAAAGTGTAAAGACTCTCTATTAGAGTTTAATAAACAAAAAATAATGCGTTCTTTGGATAATTGTTTTTAACTCACTTCCAACATTGGGCTGCCGACTTTTCCCAACTTTCTTTGTTTCTTTCCTTAATGTCAGGACTGAATTCAACGTTATTTTGGACAGCTGCCAGATATCTAAATGGCTCGTTATCAAAGCAGAAAATATTTCTATTCAATGGAATTTTGGCGTAGGGAGGTTTACTGCCAATGTCATCAACCATTTTTTTCAAAATACTTATAGTTTCTCCAGGACTATAATCCGCTCCTCTGGTGTTAGTGAAACAGAAAATGATGTTGTCGCTAGCAGATTTATCCAATCTTGATAAAATCTGTTTCATGCAATAATTGAAGAAAACTGTATCTCTGGATTCATTAGGTTTTAATAAAAAGCAAATAGCATGTAACTCATGCAGTTTCGCAATATAGCTCAAAATATTTTCTGAATTAAGGCTCGATGACATTGAGCGAGTTTACAATCTACTAGCCAGCGAGTTTACAAGCGGACAAATCGGCGTGTGCGCTAGTGATGATGACACACAAAACTTTCTACTCGCTCAGAAGCCAACTAGCTAGCGAGTTAACACGTGTTGTTTTGTTTTTATAACCTTAAATAATCGAATTCTAAACTTTTTCTGGGTGCGAAAAAATGAAGTGGAATGTAAATCAAATTGTGGAATTTCTTAACGTCTATCAGCAGTACCCTGTGTTATGGAATATAAAAGACAAAGACTATTGCAACGCAATACTAAAAATTGAAATTTTCCAACGTTTGTTTGGTGAACTCAATGAAAAGCATTTAATTATGGGAATGGATATGAAGCAATTGAAGAGTAAAATCAAATCAATTAAAGATGTCTACAGACAGGAACTAAACAAAATTGAAAAAAGTAAGAAAAGTGGCTGTGGTACTGAGGAAGTTTATGCACCAAAGCTGGCATGGTTCAATGAAGCAAGTTATTTGTCAGAGGTTTTGGCTACACGAAGTAGTAAATCAAATTTGGTGAGTAAAATATATTCATTTAATTATCTATGTATTATTACAGACTATTCCAACTTTCTCCCATTGCCAAGGCAAAGGATTTTCTTCCGTAAAATATGTAGCATATGTTCGTCTTATTTCCTCAGCTGCACGTCTGTAATTATTGCTGCCTAGATTGTTAATAGACTGCAGCATGTTGACATTTTCCCTCCAGAGCCCAGGTGTTATATTCCCAGTGTTTAAATCTTCTCTATCTATTGCTTGTTGTGGTAAGTAGTTGCCCGGAACAATCTTTCGTAGCCAGTTATGAAGACTGCAAGCAGCCCAAATGACTTTATCGGTAGTTTCGGTTTTCAACTCAATTGGCCTTGAAAATACTCTAAATCGCCATACAAGTATGCCAAAAGCATTCTCTACAACTCTTCGGGCACGAGAAAGACGATAGTTAAATATTTTTTCCATTTCACCGAGACCAGTTTTACTATAAGGTTTCAGAATATTTGTTTTTAAAGGGAAAGCATCATCTCCAATAATAACGCCATATTCAGGTATCCCAAGAGTATTGCTTTCCATTGCAATGTTCAGAGTACTGTCTCTAAATATTGCGCTGTCACTTGCTCGGCCATTTCCACCTACGTCAATGTAAGTAAAGCAGTAATCGGCATCAACCATAGCAAATAATATGATGCTATAGGTTTTTTTGTAATTGAAGTATACTGAACCGGAACACGGTGGTCTTTTAATGATGACATGTTTCCCGTCGATGGCCCCAAAACATCTAGGAAAATTCCAACGCTGGAAGAACTTCTTTTCGATATTTTTCCATTCATCAGCTGTTTTAGGTACCTGCAAACAATAAATTTAAATCAATAACAGCAGTTTTAGGTACCTGCAAAAAATAAATTTAAATCAATAATTTTTTGTATTCTTTCTAGGATCTGTCACAATACAGTCAAGAATCAGTGTCATATGAGAACAGTGAAAAGGAATCTTTTGAGTCCGAGGACGAAAACGGAACCTTCAAGAACAAGTTGCCTGCAAAAATGAGACCACCAGCGACGCCAATGAAAAGGGCTAAAAAAGGAGCATCCGAAAAATCCTCTTCTGAAATATCAGAAGCGATTAACCAATTGGACAAAATTGCACAAAATGCAGCTGAAGAGAAGCCGTATGACCAGTTCGGAAAGTTTGTTGCATCTGAGCTTCGTCAGCTACCACAGCGACAAGCCATCTTGCTACAGCAGGAAATTCAAAACTGTATCATTCATTCTAAACTGGCCTCTGTGGATCATGTGGTTGTCGATGGTGCATTTTCACCATCTACTAACCATTCTTTCTCTTCAAACAACGATGATGATGACGTTTTACAACAGGTTATGATTAATACGTTTGGATAAAGTATTATGCTGTAATATATACTGTAACTATAATTTTAATAAATACGTTCCTTCTTTTGTTATTAATTCGTACCAAATTAATTTTCACTTACCTCAATGAATGGTTGAAGGGCGCGAGAAATCGCCGTGAGCACTTCAGGCAAAAACTTCGATATTGTTGATTCCGGAACTCGGAACATGTATTCGAGAGACTTGAAAGAATCGCCAGTTGCTAGATAACGTAGTGTTATTTCCAGTTTTGTGACTACTGGGATTGTCATTCTCATTTTCGTATCGTTTTTTTTGAGCATTCCGTCTACCATCTGCAGTAAATTATCAAAATTGGTACAGTTTAATCTCAGAATATTTCGATAAGCCAACGGATCTTCCTCCTTTAACTCTTTTAGTAAATTGCTAGATGCACCATATTTCTCACGTCTTTCTATCCAGGATTTTACCCACACTTTTCTGTGCCGTTTTGCTTTCCTTTTTAACTCCTTTTTGATAGCATGAGCTAAAATAACGACCCCCGCGCGAACTAATTCCGTCGACATTTTGTAGACAAACAAGATACTCGCAGCTATCTCACTAGCAACTTAGATGACACACGGCTAGTTTACTAGCTAACAAGCCCACACGCCAGCGAGTAGCGAGCAAAGTAGCCCGGCTTTCAACTTTTTTCAGTAGATTGTTTACAATCTGCTAGTAACTAGTGAACATGATTACACTGGGCGAGTTTACTAGCAGATAGTGAATTCGCTGGCTAGTAGATTGTAAACTCGCTCAATGTCATCGAGCCTTTAATGTCGTCTTGATTGATACCTAGAAAACAAAAGGAAAAACAATTTCTTTAGTAGAAAAGAGGGCTCTGCAGCACTTCAATTGAAGGGCCTTATTAAGAAAAATAAGTACCGAAATATGTTTACAATTTAAATAAGTTGAAAGTTTTTATAATCAGTATGTTATTAAATATAAATTTATATAAACCTACCACGTGTGTCGCCCATTCCAGGAGTATCAATAAGTCGAATGTTAATTTGTCCATTCCATATCGGAAATACGTAAGTTTTTACATCCTGTGTAGCAGATTCACCAGTTTTTAGATATTCATTTTTATCACTTTCCCCTGTATTAATATCGTGCTTTATTCCATTTAAGTCTGTTGCAGTGAATGTTGTTGGAATCAAAATCAACAATTTTTCTTTTTTTGCCCTCTTTAAATCACTGAATGTCAAGTAATTGGCAAACGCATTGATCAAAGTAGATTTTCCCACGCCAGTTGAACCCAACAAAAGGATGTTAATATCATTTTTTTTATTTAGGTTCAGGTCTTTCAGTTTATTTTCAATAGTGGGATCAGACATCTTAGTATGTGACTTCTGTTAGAAAAAATTATACTTATAATAGACGTTTTAGAATATAAACAATGATATTAATTATTACAACCTAATTACCTAATTAAGCATTCATTTTTGAATAAAGGTAAGTATATAATTAAGGAACTTTGTTATCTAAATTCACACTTTAATAAAGCTATATTTAGGCAGAAGCACAAACACACTCACCAATAAATACTTATAACCCAAATATAAAACACCAGAAATGATTATATAAACATACATTATACATCTAATCACTCTTAAGCTGCCGCTGATATATAAACACAAACCGTACTAAAATGTGATTAAGTGATTGTCTTTGTTTTCACCTCCACGCCCTATAAATATGCTTAGAATGGGGGAATCACTCGAAAAAAATCGGCCAACGATAATCAGCGAACAAACCCGAATTATGTATTTATCTGTTCAAGTGAAACGCTATTAAATTAATGTTGTTTTAAATTCATTTAAATGATAAGATTACATATATTTTTCAAAATTGCAAACAAATAGATTTTAATCGATTTGACTTATGAAGTTTGTATTCATTGAAAGAATCGATTCTACTTCTTGTTTGTATATTACTCACCAAAATCAATTATTTTGGTATACTGAAATAATTATTTTATACATTTCATGATAAAGTTTCATACATGTAACACTATTAGGCAATACACATTACACAAATTTGTATACTTAAATTCACTGGTTTGTTAAAAATCTCATTGGTTGTCACAGATCGCCATTGTTGCCATAACACAAATAAGTATAAATGTGAAATATCTTTTTTTATTTTTAAAATGGTAGATCATTTAATCCGAAGTTTAATATCGTTACATATTCTAGGAGATTGTTACTAGATTCACTTTGGATCCAATATTTGAAAGTTTATTATCGGTGATATTTTCTTTAATTTCCATTTTTAGGTTATATTACGCATGGATTAGTAACAAAAATAAATTTTACTAGTTATTTTGTTGTAATACTCATGTGTATAATTTATGTCATGTTAAACTTATCATGAAATTCGAAAAATCATTTGATAAGTTTCTGAATTTTCCCAGACAAAACAGGGAAAACCTCTTTTTCTTGGTTGGTCAGAAGAAAGACTTTAATATTGATTGAAATTAAAAGTAAGATCCTTTATTTTTATGTCTGAAATGATTCTTCTTCGAATTTTTTTGTTAAGTTAACTAGGCACGAAAAATTGTTAGACTTTCGATTCTAGTGAGAAAGGATGGCGTTAATAGATGATCAACAGTTTTGTTTAAAATGGAATAATTTCCAAGCCAATATAACTTCGCAATTTGAAACATTACGTGATGATGAAGATTTTACTGATGTTACCATAGCATGCGATGGCCAAAGATTGCAGGCCCACAAAGTCGTTTTATCAGCATGTAGTCCATACTTTAAGGAACTCTTTAAGGTAAGAATAACTCTCACCAATTAATTAATTAATAATAAAACTTCATGTCTACATCCCATTACAGACGAATCCATGTCCTCATCCTATTATATTTATGAGAGATGTAGAAGCTCAACATATCACAGCGTTAATGGAATTCATGTATGCAGGGGAAGTGAACATTGCTCAAACACACCTCCCTACATTTTTAAAAACTGCCGAATCACTAAAGATTCGCGGTTTAACAGATACTAGTCCCGATTTAAACAAAGACGATGATTTTATCGGTTCACAGGAGAATCTTAAACATAAGACAGATAAGTCTAAACCTCAAATTTCCTCATCTACCATAGTAACTTCTAGTCAAGATGTGCCCGAACCGTTACCAAAAGTTTCTAGTCCCCCGCCGAAACGGCTTTGTAAGTCAGAATCTGAGATATTCTCTCTAAAGCACGACCACGGTTCCTTTGCAACACAAGAAGAAACAAGGGAAGAAAATAGTAAGGATAGTGCGCACAATATGCTGCCAAAACTTGAAATGCCTGATTACTTAAGTGATGATGCAGATGATGATGGTAGAGAAGATAATGATACTCGAGAATTCACAGGATTATATCCATCAACAAATATTAGGGAACTGCCAGGTAACAATATGTTTTATATTATTGCAAAATATTATTTAAATATGTACCCTCCATTTTCTAATCCTTTCTTTTTAATAAATCCATACTTACGTTTATAGACGTCCCATTATGTTCTCAAATATTATATCATACAGTAGTTGTATGAATGTATACTCACTCATAATAAGTATATATCTTTTTAATAGGTGGAATGGAAATAATTCCACAAACATCAAATTTCCTGGACAAAACTGGAAAGCATGAACCTTTGGCTTTGGGTAAGAATTGAAATTTTCATTAACTAATATGTTCATATATCGCATGCCGAGAAAGAGAGTGACCCAATCCAAAATTTAGGCCAATCGAGTTAAAACACTACTTTACCATCTGGAAAATCAATTATGTGACATTATTTTAAAAATAACATCAAAAAAGTGTCACAAAGGCTTACACACATATTTTCTTAATTTCACTAAATTAAGAATTTTGTATTAGGTCACTTTTGTTCTCAGCATGCGATAACACAATGAAATATCTTTACTACCACTGGTTATTATTGAATGGCTGGGTTCTAGTTAAATGGAATGAATATCCAAAAATATTTTAAAAAATGTTAAAAGTGTATCAAAATATTGACAAATAACATTCGAAATCATTTCTTGACTTATACTGGAACTTTCTATTTAAAATTCTTGATAACAATTAATATTATTTTAAAGCTTTCCAAGTTCTTTTCCTTTTTTGTCCGACCAAAGACGTGCTATAATCTTTGATAAACCGAGACGAAGCTTAGTGGGGAAATAACCCATGTTATTAAAAATTCCTAGGCAAAAGATGTACGTCAGTGGCAGCTACAATTTAAAGTTTGTTAGATATGTACAGATTGTCCCAAATTAGCACAGGAAAATAAAATTTTATATTTTATTAGTAAAAATACTGGGGATAGTAATTTTCTTTCAAACTGATATAATTTTCTGTATACCAATAGCCCCAAATTTTAGATTTATTTATGTTACGTCAGAATTATGTTTATGATTTCTTGATAAAACTATTACAGATGAACAATTTTTGAAAGAATTTTATTTATAGACAAGTTTACCATTGGATTAGTAAATAGGCACAATATTTACTATTAAAGTACAGAATAGAAATACAGATTTAGAATGATAGATCCTGAAAACCTGTGACATATTAATAGGAGAATATTTAATAGGACCATATATTTTTGATGGCCATGTTTGTGGAAAAAATGAGATTTTTGGATTTAAACAATCAATTGTAATTTATTTATAGTATGTAATTTATGTATATATGTAATTTATGTATATATGTAATTTATGTATATATGTAATTTATTACAGTGTGAAAAAGTAAAATAAATTGAAAACTAGCTACATTATTTTTTTAGTAGAACTTAAAATTATAATAAGCAGGGTGTTCCATTAAAAAATATGAAATTTAATATTACTGTCTTAGTTTGAGAATACATATTTTTAAGAAATGTAAATTGTAGCTACTTACTCGTGCCAAAGGAATTTTTTTTCATGGTCATTTAATATATAATGCAAATTTTACTTTCACCCCTTATATAAAAATGATTCTGTAAATATTAACTAAAAACCAAATTCTAAGTTTATAATATCGTGATATTCCATTTCTCCATACTGTTCTTTCTATTTTCTTTTTCAAATTCAGTATTATTTGTATCCCAGGGTAAAGTTCTTATAAATGCTTGATGTTATAGCTCTGGCTTCTGGCATCAGTTTTCTATAGACTCTATAGTCTCCTAATGCATTCTCTCATTCATTATTTTAATCATATAACTTGTAAAATTTATGAAACTTCCAAAGTACACACATTTTTTTCTGCTCTTTTGGTAGTCATTCCGGCGGTCCGGGTCTTGTTTGCAACGATCTATTTTTTACTGAAAATTGGTTTGTTGCAGGCAACGACACGAGAAAGCTTCACTCGCTGGATCCCAGACCATGCGACGAATGTGGAAAAGTATACAGCAATCTTTCGAATTTGCGACAACATTTAAGACTAATCCATTATCCGACTTACGTGCAATGCGTTTATTGTCAGAAACAATTCAAGACGGATCTTTACCTGCGCCGACATATAATCAGCTCGCACAATAATCAGAATATATACAAAAGCGACAAAATTTCAAACAATATGAAGTATTTCGATATTAAAACAAGCGGTTTTATTAAAACGAGTGATTGACGAAATTACAATTAAAAAATTTAAAACAGTATTGTATCTGGAATACCTTAGAACACATGTTTTTAGGTGGACTAGAAAAAAATAACAGCATTTTTTTCATATAAGTATATAGCCATTATACAGTGTGATATTTTTTTCTATGCTTAAAATGTTATTATAGTAAAGAGAATAAAATAATATCCACAAAAGTGTATGTTTATGCAAAAGTTAGTTTATAAAATATATCTTGATTGACAGGTCTAAGGTTCAATAGAAGAAAATCTACTGAAAGTTGGCTGTCGAACAATAACGATCCACCGGTAAGTTTTTTTGACGATTTTAGTCCAGTTGTGCGCAACAGACAAGGAGGAGAACAAAGAAATAGACTGGTGAGTCAAAATATTTCAAGGGGTTTTACCATTTTTTCTTCAGTTTATGATTTTGCTTTCCTTCAGCCATACGCTTTCACATTTCCAATTTGACCTAGGTTTACCTCCTTTGCTTCTTATTTTTTAGTACTGATTTTCGTGATCTTCATTATATTATCTTAATTTTTTAATTAGTACCAAATCTTCCTTCTTTGGAATAGATTAAACTAGGAGAAGGTATAGAAATATACGAGGACCAATTAAGAAGCGTGAAATGGAGCGATTACCGAAAATTAACTAGAGGATTAGCTACAATTCTCTTCAGTCCCGCCGAACTGGCAACGTGTTCGGTTACTGGACAAAGATGGAGTAGAGCCGGAAATGGAGAACGTCCCGTTAAACCCGCTTTAGACCGTGCCAAAGTACAAGCCATTATATGTAAGTGGAAGATCAGTTAATTTTTTTTTATTCCACAAAACCAAGTTTTACAGCGGATTTTTATCCGTGTATTATAACTACGATGTATGAAATAATTCAAGAAATTCTTAGTCAAAACAATGCTTGTTTTCTTAAATTAAGGAGGATTCTTTTAATTCTGATCGGCATCTTTTAGTCCATTGATTAACCTCGTTGAGAATTGCATATTATTTAAATATTTTTTGTATATTTTTAGCATATGTAGCAAATAGATTTCCTATGGTAGAGATAAGTAGGATAAAGCAAGTTTTGGCTTATAAGTGCAAAGAGAATTCGACTGCTTTTAAAATGAAAGCTATCAGATATTATGGGTGAGTTTAGATTAGTTTTAAAAAATGTTTTTCACTTCAAGTAAGAGCATGAAACGTTGACATTTCGAAAAAAAAATCGAGTATTGGTACAAAATTCGGTTAATTTCAAAGTATGTATCTTTCAAATATTTAAAAAAATCTGTGAACGTTTAGAAAAATAAAATAAAGTGAAAATGTGTAATACTCGGACTTGATTAAAATTAGCATTAAATTATCCGCAATTTTGTTACCGGAATTGTTACTTTCAACGCTAAATAGAAAATAAAAAATTGATGACGAGGAAAGGAAATTTCACAAATGATGGGTGGCTGAACTATTTTTGTGTGGAAGTGAACAATAAATTTACGTCCTTAATTTACAAAAAGTATGTTATTGTCACAAATGAATACCAGAAACATTAAGCGACATTATAAGACTAATCATAAAGAACAAGTTTTGTGCTTTGAAAGAATAACAAGAGAAGAATTAAAAGCAAATGAAGAATTCACTTAAGGGCCAGCAAAAAGGGCTCAAGAAATTCTTGAAAAGTAAAGAATTAATTAGATACGAAAATATTCAAAATTTTTCATTGATGGTTCTTCAATCAAGGAATATATAAAAAAGTTGCTGAATTGATCGGTTCAGAAAAAGAACAGTCATTTCAAAATATATTGATCTCAAGTAATGAGGGAAATATCTAATATCTATAAAAGTCCAGTTCTTGTCAACTGCTATTAATGAGGATTGGGATGTGAGACATGCTGCGCTAGTTATTATTTTTTTTTTAATTTTTTTTTATTGCGATAATATAAAATAATATGAAGATCACCAAGTGAAGATATTTTTGAGCTCTATGAAGCATATAAGTAAAAACGGTGAAAGTAATTTGAATATATTGAATGCGAGAGCCGAATTTGAATTTCACTGAAAAAGGAAGTGGTAATCCAAAAATAAATTCGATAAATATTATAGTGTTGTGAAAAAGTTACAATATTATTTTTCCCTTTTTATTGGACAATTTTTTGTTGAAGTTACAAATAATGTTTTTGATACAAATGGAATTAATTGATTTCTAGAATGAATCGGTTTTAAACGACAAATATCGAGAAGTGGAAATTACCATAATATATTCTTATTTAGGTGAGAAATATTCGGAATTTAAAAATTTTGTTATATTGGGAGGTTTTTTTAATTGTGTTGGGTGAAATTAAATAAAATGGCACATAAATCAAGATTAACCGATAAACGATTATCTTAATTGTTTGTTCTTAATCTTTGAATCCAGATATTGGAAAACTAGTAGGAGGAAAGCCCTGGCAAGTTTTGGGTAAATAATTATTTTAGTTTTATAAATACATTAAATAAAATAAATATTTAAATGGACGTTAGTTATATAGTGTTTTTATTATCCTAGCCACATTCCTAAATCCTTATGTCATAATTTAATTTTAAGAAAATTTATAAATGCGTGAATCTTGCCTATTGCACCAAATGGTTCGTGTTTTGAGTTTGACACTCGCAAGTTCTACACAATGATCTTACCATAATAATTAAAGATGTATTTTTTTAGGGAGCAAATGAATAAATAAGAAAAACTACCAGAGAATTTTAGTCAATGAAATGTGTCAAAAATACTTAACTTCGCATTATAATAGAAGATATTAAAAACCTTTATCAACTGTTTTAATATTTAATTTAATAACATAAGTGTGTTTTATTTTAATAAGTACATATATGTTCTGTTAATGTTAAATTCTGTTATGAGTTTATTATGAATTTAATTGTTAGAAATTAAACGATTATTTTAACATTATCCTTGTTTTATTTAAATTGATTTAATGTTACTATAAAGAGATTCTAAGTTGTCCACTCTGTGTTGTATTTTGTCTTACAGAATGTAACTTATTTGCAATGCTTCCAAACAATATTTCTATATTTTTCAAAAAAATTTAAAATAGTTATTTCAGTATATTAAAATAACTATCGATTTTTGGTGAGTCATAAGCCAAAAAGTAAAAAAATCGATGGTTTCAATGAATAAACACTATAAGGTAAATCGATTTAAAATAAATAATTCCAGTTTGTTGGCTGATTACTATTGGCCGATTTCCCGGTGACTAGTGAATCCCCCTGTCTGACTTGTGAAGGTGAAAACAAAGTTAGACAGTAAATTGGCATATGGTGAAACGTGAGAGAGAAAACGTGTATAATGGAGGCTTCCTTTTTTTTTTATATATTTTTAAATTTATTTGCGATTATATATTGGTAAGTCTTCTTATGCTTGTGTTTAAATATTATCTATTTGTTTTAAATGTTAGGGTTACTGCATAAATATCAAGGTTTAAAGAATAATGTTCGTTCTACTTCAGACCAGAGAAACGATTTCAAACATAGATAGTTCTAATGATTAATTAGTTGTGAAAATTCAAAAATTTTTGCCAGTGAATGAATTCAAATAGTTGTTTTCTTTAGTGCATTTATAATTTTAACTATTTATAATATATTGTCTGAAATAAACTGTTGTCTTATAAGGTAATCAACAAATGCCTGGTTATTTATGTTTGTAATTTATGGTTCATTTGAAGGTATAGAAAATAAGAAACCTATAATAGTGATTTCAATTTCTAATTTTAAGTTCTACTTATGTTGAGTCCTTGATATGGTTTTAAGGTTGATAACAGTTGATTGATTGATCTCAATTTATTATTTTTGCATTAGGTAATGACCAGGGTAGGCACGACTTCAGAGGTAACAAAGGAAAAGGAGGAGGAGTCCAAAAGAATAAGAATCGAAGTAAGAATTCAAACAAAAATGAAAAGAACGAGGAAAAAAAGAAAAATAAGAAAGGAAAGAAATCTGACAGTTCTGATAGTTCTTCATCTTAAAAAGTTAAAATGATATCATTAAAGATTTGAACAATAATAAGTGATCCTATGTAAAGAAAAAAGCTTTGACGAAAAACCGCTTGTCGAATAAAGTGCATATGAAATTTAAACACAGAAATATTGCGATTCAATCGGATTTTAAGAATTGAGACACACGATATATAGAATCGATATATTTGTGGTTAATTCATAGTTTTTACACGTCTTTTTTATTATCTTTTGTGTTAAAATTAATAAAATTAGTCTTAATGCTTTTTTCTTATTATTGGGAAGGAATAAAAAAAAAAAGATGCGTGCTGTAAGAATCATGCATATGTTGTAACTTCAGATGGAGTCGTTGATGATGTTATTTCATATTGAAAACGCATATTTTTTTGTAACTTTGATTCTTGGCCAGAAATATCCATTTTTTTCTTGCTTCTTAACATCGTACAAATTTTGATTATAACTATTTTAATACTATTATTCTTATACTTATTAATTTTTAGCTCTAAGATTTGTTTATTATATTGGCAATCGACAGATATTCAATTATTCTTTTGTACAACCATTAAGATTATCTTTTTAATTACTAGTACTGAGTCCTTGATATCGGTTTAAGGTTGTCCATTGAAAAATTACCCCTGTTTTAGAAGTTACCACCTTTTATAAACTTTTCTTCCTTTTATAGGTTAATTGGAAAAGTTATTGAGATTCGTCTCATAATATTTGTAAAGGTATTAATGAATGAATATAAATCATATTGGTGCCTTAATGTACTTAGATGTGACGTTAAGGATAAATTAAAAAAAATATTTTGCAAATGTTTAGCAAATATATGTTTAGAAAGTATTTCATAAAAAATATTTCCATTTTAACAATGATGTTTGCGTACATTTGTAATAGAGGTCAATTCCAATAGGCTTGCAATGCCTTTAGTGTTAAATAATAATCCCTACAAGTTTCTAAAATCCAAGGCGCATCTTCAAATTCATTTCACGAAAACATTCGATTAATAATGGTTTAAACAATATTTAATTGAATTTGATAAATAATAAGTACAAATATGTTTCCTTAACTACTTCAATAAAAAAAAATCTGAAAAACCTGTTACATTGGTTTGAAACCGTTTCGAAATTCTGTTTGGTTTGGATAAAGTGATTTCGTTAAATTATGTATTATATTAACATACTACAAAAGAAGATAACGATAATATCAAGAACATTTTTAAGTTAAAATTTATTTTGCTGTTCGAAAATAGATTTCTTTAGGTTAATAAATTAATGTGTTAAAAATTTCTTCAGTGCATGCAACTTATTAAGAGGGAGATTTATTTTTTTGTAATCAATTTTATGAAAATTGTATGGTATTTTCCACTTTATTTATAATCTGATTATCTGATGGTCCAGTATAAGCATATTCGTTTTTAAGTTTATATCTTACTTATTAATTAAAAACACAAACCTGAACCTTTTGATATAGTGGCGTTTGCGTTGACATTGTCATTAAATGTCACCAATCTGTCTATATTATCAAAAGGGACGAAACGTCGCGTCGTGTGAGATTTGTTGACATTTATGTGTCGATACTTACACCTTAAGCTCTATAAATGTAAGTATAAGGTGAAATTCTGTAAACTCTTGGGGTAAAATAATGGCAGCCTAATTAATAAAAAAAGGACTTAGTAGTTATCAAAACAAATATTTTAGTTTATTTTAAAATGCATCATTATAATTATATTTTAAACTTTGCTTTACTTTGTGTTATCTTGTATCAACAATATTAATTAAAGTGTGTTATTATCTGTATTTTATTTTATTTAAGTCGTTTAATTTCTACTTACAACACCCTGTAGCGCTATAAATAAATAAATAAATAAATAAATACTTTTTCAAAGATATATTAATAATAAAAATATACATAAAAGATAAAATATACTTATCTTCGAATTCCAGGATATTCAAAAATTCTTTAATTACTCTTTTCACAATTGCTTCATCAATATTGTTTGGTATATTGAAACTATATTTCCGTTATTTTCCTTTCTTTGAGATCAATGATAGTTGGCTTTGTTGTACTTTTTCTTTTTTTAAGATCTGGTGATCTAGCAGGTCATTCAACAGTACCTCATCATCAAATCCATTTATTTGAACTATTTCGTTTAAGTAATCGCTTAGAATTGTACTATAATGAGGTGTTATTCCGTTCTGTGAGTAAATATAGCAAATTAAAAGAACTAAGGGTGGGAGGTGGTTAACTCTTACTAATTTTTGCAATTTCTAAATTTAGGACCTTTTTCAATATAGGTTTTTAATAAAACAGTCAACCACCAATTTTCATTTATTTTGAGCAGTTTCAAATGTTTAATTTGTGAGCATTTCTTATTACTTGTGAGACAGATAAATATATATTTTTCTTTATATGGGACGCATAAATGCATTATATTATTATGAGTTATATCATTTTATTTAACCTTAATCAATTATTTTGTGATTGTGAAAAGAAAATATAGGTAAATATAATAGTACATGAATATATTAATTTAATGTTTAACCAATATGTGTAGAAAATATTTGACGTATTTAAAAATCTTTCGCAATAAATAAAGAAATATTTATATAATATTTTACTAATATACGTATAGAATATTCAGTAAATATTTAAAAATCTGTCGTAAAAACAAAGATTTCTTGCTATCTGGGTGATAATACTGTAAAAGGGGGGTCCAATTAAAAGCGATTTACAAAAAATTGTAAACAACGTAAAATTCGAATTAGATTGCTAGAATTACAACCATACTAAAAACTTAGAAAGTGATAATCATTCATTTAATGCTTTTTTCGTTAATTCTAATTTCATTTTAAACCCACCTTGTTCAAAAGTTTAAGGAAGTCTAATAAACATATTAATTAATACATTAAGAAATGTCTCTAAAATATTTTTTTTTTTATTAAAAAGGATTTACTATCAATACTGAAAAAGTTCTATTTATGCCATGCGGATGCGGATTGAAAACATAAATCATTCACTATATAAAAGTTTAATGAAAATGTTGCAGCTTAGCTTTATTAAATGTCAAATTATAATTTTTGTCAACGAAAATGTCTGGTGAGTTTAATTTTACAGACATACAAAGCGAATCATATCGACGCTCTTCACAAAAGTGGTTTTATCGATATTATTTATACGTACAATTTAATTTTTGTTAATATTTACTACAGATTTTTATTAAAGCCTTTTACTTATTATTAATAAAACAAGTAATAATGAGTAGTTTTGTAGCTTCCGAAAAAAAGAAACGAGAAAAGCGAACCTTCTTGGCAGCCGACACCGAGATCGATATCGAGTTCCTAGATTTAGAAATTAGAAAATTGTGCCCGAAGAGAATTTTTGATATCATAGTACTAAATGAGGTAGATGTCGTCTCACAGGACGAACTTAACAATCTCATCAACTCCGGAAGAAAATACGAAGACGTCTCTTGCGTAACTTTTATCAAATATGCAGAAGTTATTGGTTTACTTGATCGTTTCGACAGTAGCATTCTTCCAGATGGTGTAAGGCAAATGGTAGAACAGGTAAAATATAATGTTATATTTAAGTACTACTTTTTGTTAATTTTATATTTTATGTTCAACTCCATTCGATATTGGTAAGACTTTTATCTTATTTTTCTACTAAACTAACTCTTAAGAATAAAAAATAACTCTAGGGTTCTTCTTACACAGCCATTTATAATTGGTGTCTTTTCGACAATTTTCTTTGGATTAAAAATAATTGAGAATGTTAATTCTTGGATAATCTTGTAGGTTTTGGATGAAACGAAACTGTTTCTAAGTGTGACGAAACCGGAACGAATTCCGCTACTAAAAATGGCCATATTAGTCAAGATAAAACTAATCGAGGTCATGATACGCCATTACAGAAGAGAATTGGATAAAATGGAAAATAGAAAAGTACTAATTGCGGAATTGGATAACTTAACGAGAGATGATCGAAAAGGTTACAGTTCATTTAAGGTTTGTTCCAACGACGTTGTGTTACTGATGATTATTTATAGTTTAATTGTTTTTTTGTATCTCAGTTAAAGTTACGTTGCAACATTTGATATGGTCACTCTATTTCAAGTTTCTTAGAATCACTGATCAATTTGGAAAATTCATTAACTTTTGCTGGAACGAACCTGCAGAAATTCATATTGTTATAATGTTTAAGTTACCTTTACAGGCGGGCCAGTTTCTCTAGCCAAGGCTCCACCTCCTGTCGAGCCTCGAAGGGAGAGCTCAAAAAAGAGTAAAACTTTTATAGGAAGCAGCACACTGGAGCATTTGGATACAGAAAGTGACGTTTTCTTCGACGATGACATTTTTAACCACGTGTGGTTTTATGCGTTTGTTGGTTTTTACAACGTGAAGGGACTGAATCTCCTCTTATCCAGCAAAGTTCCTATAACAGCTATAATAAGAATTGATAAAGAAGGCGTTGATTACCCCGTACCGGATAGTGTGTTTAGTAAATTTTGGACGGAACTGGATGAATTTTTCTTTTCACATAATCGAACAGAAAACTTCGAGAATACGATGCTGATGCAGTTCACTTTGAAAGGCGACGATTATTTGGATATATTCCAGGATCTTCTTTATACTATTAAAAGTATTTCGGAGATAAAGTTCCAGCATTTGAACTATATCAGACACGTACACGTTTACCAAATGGACCACCTTTACAACCACGTGCCTTTAGAATGTATGCACACTTACAATCGACTTATGTCCAATATACCTTTAGAACTGGCTTCGGAGGTGGTGGTGTTGAGCAGTGTTCTAGAAGAAATCAGCTTTCAATTAGACGGAGAAAATGTCAACGACAAATACAGCATAGAAGAAGACGTATCCCATTATTCTCTTATCAATTCAAATGTAAATTGTCCTGATCCTCGTATGTTCGGCCATTTGAGGCAGCTACACAACAATGGCATCAAAAATAACGAGAAAAATGTGCCAGCAACGTTTCAGTGTTATCACAGAGACATATTAAGCAAAATCTTGAACATGTACAAACCTACAGGCAAATTAGTGTATGATTTGTCTCTTAACGTCTTGAAATGTATTTTTCCCTTTAATTTGCTGGACGATATGGATTCCCAAGATGGCGTCGTCATACACAAACATGACATAGATCCAGCCAATAAGCAGTTGGACAAGAACAATCAAGAGGTGCACAATAGTCCATTGTGATTTCGGATTAATATTGAGTTTTTTTTAGGTCTTTAATCATTTTATAACCCTTTTCCTGTTCTGCACCTTCGAGTACGAAGATAAAGTCCACGAACCGTACCACAAGGAAAAATTTACAGAAAATCTTTGCACTTACGACAACGTGGCGTTCTACAATAAACTTCGCCCAAAATTGGAAAAGGAAGAGATGCCATCAAGCACTTTCTTCGATTTATTGTACAACATAAACCCGATGGATTTCTATTGGAAGGAAAACTACCCTTCGTTCATTTTAGTTCAAGAAATATTAAAAAGCCAAAGACAATTTGCTTACACGGATACGATATTCTGTCCAGAAACCGATAGGCTCTTGGTCCAATTCTGCGATTGGCTGGACGAGTTCGGTTTAAATACAAGAATCTACGATGAAACATTATTAACTCCAGTCTGTTTGAGAGACTTCTGCAGATACACGGCCAACGAAGTAGCCAATTGGATCAAAGAAAACCCCCCTCCAAAGTACGTGAGAAAGAGCGAAGAAGCGGAAACATGCAAAGGAGCTAGAAAACTGAAAAAATTAGATTTGTTCGAAGAGTACCGGTACCTGTTAGAAACCGATCCACCCTTTTTGGAATTATTGGAGACCAGCACTTTGTCATACTTCCAGCCCAAAAGCCCAACCAACGAAGTCACTTTCGATGAAATGATGACGGAATTGGAAAATTACCCGCCTAATTATAAACTTAAAGACGAATACTCGAAAGCCGAATACTCGAAAGATTTTTTAGCGTACGACTTCGGCACGAAATACTTTGCTTTAAGAGGTGCCAGAACAATATTTGCGAGCCACGACAACGTTAAACTATCCGTCGAAAATTCCAAATTCATCGACGAGCACGAAAAATGCACTGTTAATTTACAGTATAAGAACAATAATTTAATATTACATTCCAGCGACATTTTTCGGAATTTCTATTCGTTTCATTGGATTCTCCATGACGAGACCATTATTGTGTTTGAAATACAAAAAAGGAGCAGAAAACTGATACGACCTTTCGAAATCGATTCCAGCGATGTTGACAATGATAAGTCGAATGGTCCTGATGAGAACGAAAAGCCTAAAGTTGATATAGGTATTTCCTTTTTACTACAAAAAATCTATACATCAATATATACATTATTTCGTAATAAGCCAGTATTATTGAAATAGTTACAAATGTATACAAATAATCATGTTCATATTTTTTGGTCATTTGCAGTTGGTTTCGGAACAATTCGAATTGATTGTAGTAGTAGTCTTGCATGGGTTTTCGTTTATACCATATTTTATTTTATATTCTCCCAAAAGGTGATGCAAACTGACTCACCTAGAAGTTTCACACCTCTTTATCTTCAAACTGAATCCCTTAAATCAGCGTTTCTCAACCTTTTGAGTATTCGGGGCCCAGTTTTCAATAACAATTTTTATGGCGCTCCCCTATCTTTCTTTTTCATATAAAATAATAAAATACGACGTATATTATACGTATACCCTAATCAAGGGCCTAGAGCCCTAATATAGAACTTAATTACAGACCTTCAGAATGAATATCACGTTGCCATTCTTTATGTGAATTAAAATTTTTTTTATAGTAATTATCGTTTTTTTTTCATTTCGATGAGCTTGCAGGCGCCGCCCCCATGTTGAGAAACGTTGGTTTACATGACAAAAGAAACATTGTCAATTAGAATAACGAGATAAGATCCTAAGATTGAATGTGTTCTTCAAGAGGATAAATTGATCCTACAGAATAATTTGTTTCAGGATCAATTAAAGTGAAGAACATAGACGAACAAAGTCTGGAAACTGTTTTAAAACATTCTTTAAATAGAGAATTGAACGAAGACAGAACTCCAATGGACATATACCAAGGACTGAACGAGGCCATTCAACATAATAAACGTATTTACAAAGTCAACAAAGGATACGAAACGTTGAAAGTGAAAAAACCCGTCGACGAAATCCCGGTGGCAACGATTATACAACGAGTGTTGCATAACGCCGGAAATAATTTGAACAACGATGACGACCCGAAGGAAACCAGAGCTAAACGATATATACCATTAAAAAATCAAAATTTTAATCTTTCTGTTGTTGAAAGCGCAACTTTTCGCGTCACGTTACCAAACGGGATTTATGTCACTTGTTACCCGTCGCAGATTAAAGAATCTCTTGTGGAGGTGAAACAAGAAATATTGACGCAACATATTCAAGCAATAAAAACGGAGGAATTCAGGCTTTTCACTAGGGAGGGGTACATTTTGATCAAGAAAATTGATGGTTCAATTACGATTTTGATGTCGAATGGAAACAAAATCGATTTTGAAAAACCTGACACGGACAAAGAGGAAATAAAGAACTCGCATCTGAAACCAGTTCACTGCAAAACCGTGAATGATTATAGAAAAAGGTTAAACAAACTCATGAAGGATTCCGGGAATAACAACGATGCACATTACATAAGTAGACGAGGGGTGCTCGAAACAAAAAGGGGTTACGTCATAAATAAAGACATCATTAAGATTTTGGAAAGCTCTAAGCTGCCATACTTGAAATCGAGTTTGTTGAACTTTGACGGAACCAAAACAGTCTTAGAAGGAAACAAAATCAGCCAAAAGAGATTGTTTTACACGGTAACAGAAAATGATTTTTGCAAAGAGGAAATCTATTACGAAAGAAAGGACGGTTTTAAATGCATCCTTCAAAGATCGGCGGCGAAAACTGTTGAATATCCTGACGGAACGAGAATTACAACTACCGTTACCGTTGCAAACGAACTTGTAGACGGTTACGTTTATATCACTTTGTATTATAAATACGAAAATCCGTACTACGCTACTGTGGCTTACAGCGAAGGCGATCTCTTACAAGTGCTTCTCAACAATGTCGTAATCGAGAAATGTAAGGATAATATTTGCACTTTGAAAATAGATTCGGAGGCCACGATGACAGTCGACACGGAAAACGTCAAGTTCGAAAAAGTGTGCAGCAAATGCGAACTCTCGTATCAATGTACCTTCGACATTTCGCCGTTCCACAACAACTTTTTAGACTTTTCGAAGCAATTCGTGCACGCCGAAGACAGCTACCTCAAGCATTTCTTCGTCGACTATTCGGGCGTGTGCAGAATAAATAAAAATTACTTGAATGGCCCCCTCAACGCCGCCAGTTGCAACCACATTCACCAAAATATCTATAAAAAGTTGTTTGCTGTGAAGAAAACAATGTCCGGGGAGGAGTTTTTCACTGAAAACATAATAAACAGCTACAAGGAACGGCAACTGAAAAACGACAACGTCCAAGTGGTAAAAAAAGGAAAATATCATCCCATACTGAAATTCAAATTCCAATACTATCAACCGTTTACGGATCGCCTCCTGAATCAGTCTGTACTGAATTCTTCCGTCACCTTGAGCAAGTATCAACAAACAAAAAAAAAAGTCCTGTATTACAGCACTATTAAACTAATATGCGAAATTATTAACGCGAACAAAGTGCAAATTTTGCTGTCGCACCTCATCGATAAGTTTGACGCTATAGACGTAGACGAGAAGACGAAAAAGCTTGTTCAATGGCTCGCGGATAAAAAGGAAGAAGAAGCAAATATGAAAAGACGGGAATCCTTTGAAAGGGAAGAAGCGTTACTCAAAGAAGAATCAAAGAAGTGCAAATGCATTAAGGAAAAAAGAACGTTCGCCAGAAAGATTATCCAGTGGGAGGAAGAATACAGGAGGGTAAAGAAATTGGTAAGGGACGGGAAAATTCCTTTATATTTTGATTCGGAATTTTGCCAAATAAAAAGAAAATAAGAATGACGTCTTTTTATTTAATTCTCTTTTATTAAGTAAACCTGGATGGATTAATTTACTACTTCTTTCTATCGTTTCCTATCATTAGCCACTTCCTCCCAGTTCCTCAATTCTAATTTATTATCTCTTTCTACTTAAGTAAGCCACCTTTGCTTTGGTTGTTTGTTCCTTTATTTTCTTCTTTCTAAAGTACTCTTTCCTGTATCTTTCTGTAGTCATACTGGGTTCTTTAAGCAACGATTTTAGATCTTGGTTCTATTTTCTCCCCCATACATTGCTAACCTTTTTCCTTCAAAGATTTTGATTTTCCATAGCATTTTTCTTCCCCTGCCTCTTGCTTAGGATCCATACGTCAGTAGCACTTCATTATTCGATATATTGTTCTATTGAGATTAACTTTTAAACTTTTAGGAATTACTTAGTTTGTTAAAAGACCATTGTAACTTTAGATATTTGTTTCCCATCAGAGGTATTCCTTCGATTATTTCAGGTTTTCTTTTAATGGTTATTTTGATCATTTGTAGGTATACATAGGGACGCAATAATCATATCAGCATGATTCAAACCATGTCATTGGTTAAAATTTTGGTTTTAAAGCAACGGAAGTACCAACTATTTTGAATCAACTCTTAAAAATAACGCAGAAATTGCAAAACCTTAATACCTAGATGGCAAATCCAGAATCTAATTTGGCTTATATAGTTTTGATTCTGCCGTGCATCCCTTAACACCAAATCAAGTTTTGAATTGAAAGAGGTCATACATAATAAAAAAAACTTTATTAACGTTCTTTACAACTAAACCTTGTGGCGTATTTTACTCATAAACCAATATCACTGCAACTATCATTATCCAATTCGTTATCTTTCAAGAAGCGCTGAAAGGCACTCGAACTACTAACCGCCCTCGATGGAAGTTTGCCGTCTTCTAAGGAACCTTGGGATGAGGAATATTCATCCCTTTCGGTTTGAAAAGCATTTTCTTCCTTCATCCAGTCATTGGGTGGTGTTCTCCTTGACTTCGTTGGTATCTGAAACAAGGTTTTTTGTGATTTCGGTATGAATCACTAGAAAGTTACTTACTAAACCACAGAGAACTTAAAATAGAAATAGTCTACGTGACTTATTTTTCAAATGTGCAACAGTTAAGAATTGCGCCTCAAAGGTTGTGCAAAGAACCAAATGCACTTCGAACCTAGACTTTTTTTTTAACTGAAATTATAAGAATGTGATCTAATTAAAAGTAAGTTTTATGAAAAAAATGTTTATTCACTAAATAATTTGTAACACTGCTGAATCAATCTACATCTAACGCGAGTTTTTCTTGAACGTTTTCCAAAAGTTCTGGTTTGCTTCCTGTCAACAATTGGACCTAAAATCATGAAAATCCCGTAGGCATAGTATTTCTACTAACTAATCAAAAAAAAAAAAAAAAAAAAAAAAAAAAGAAAAGCAAAATTGGAATAATTGGCATCGATAGTGCTTACCTTGCTGCTTGCTTGGTTGGAATGAGATCGAGCATATGGACCGATTCTTGTTGACCAATAAGGAAACCTGGGGCTGCTGCTGAAGCTGCCGCTGCTGGGAAAGTAGAACTCGTATGCGTCAAAATCTTCATCTCCTTTCTGAAATTCTGTTTGAGACGCTTCGTCTATGCTGAGGCTGACGTCGGACTAAAAAAAAGCATTTTAATAGAAACACATATAATCGCTTGTTTATTTTCGGCAGACGGCGAACATGTATGATGGCTTTAAAACAGATGTGTTTATTTATTATTCAAAAGGAATTTCCGTTGTGTGAAACTGACTCCGCCTCGATGTCTATTTCGGTAAATGTACACTTACTTCCACATTTTCCCCATTTCCGAGTCCGAAGTTTAGATCGGTTTTGTCGGAATTAAAATTTTCAAGATTTCGTTCCAGTTGCTTTATTTTCACTTGAATTTTCTTCATGTCGAGGTCACTGTCTGATACTGACTGTGGATGCTCTAAATTCTATAAACCAAGTCTATATATTATATACGACCGCAGTATATAAAAAATGTTAAATTACCTTCAATATAGGTTTCGAATTTACGTCAAACATAGTATTTGTATCTCTTTCAGGCGTATTTTCTTGGTAGTTGGTGCAAATGTCGTCGCTTAGAATAATCCTTTCTTGCAGCCTCGCATATTCCTCTTGTAGCACTTTCAGTTTGTTTTCCAAAATTTCTTTATCTCTGGTCACCTGCACGAGTTCTTGTTTCAGATTGTCAGAGTTGTTTGATAGTTCTTCAAGTCTTGCCAAAGCGACTTTTTTAGATTTTGTATTCGATTTCACTTCTTTGTTGACCGTTTCCAATTTTTTCACCAGAATCATCTGAAACGTTAAAAAAAAAACTAAGTAAAAACGGAATGTTTACAAACGCCATCCAACCTTATCCTGTGCAAGTTCGTCAATTTGTTGCTTAGCAGCTCTATTCTCTTTTTGAGCGGTCGCCAACTGTTTAGATAACTCTTTCTTCTCTTTGTTCAGCATGTTCAGTTTCTTCGACAGTTCACTTTGTTCCTTCAATGATTCATTCTGAATTCTTATTATCTCTTGTCTCATCTTATTCGTTTGGTTATTATCAACGTAAGTTTCTATTTTCCCACTTTCATCTTTGGTAGGGGGAACAAATGCCTGGAAAAATGTCAAATCAGATAAATGGAAGTTTATCGGAAAAGTTGTTCCTTGAACTTTTGGAAAGAGATACAGATTCACCCAAACCATCATGATCCCAATGTACATTACAAATTGTAATAATTACAGAGGTAGAACTCTTGTATCACTAGTTGCAAAATTCTATAAGAAGATAAAAACAAGAAGATTAAGAAACGAACTAATGAATATACTAAAAACAACTAAACTGGATTTAGAGCAAGTAAAAGCACACGGGACTGGATGTTCAGTTTAAAGCAATTTATGGAGAGAAAAAGAAAAGGTATTTGGTTCACTACCAAGACAGAAAATTTTGGAAGAGGAATGAATAATAATGAAAGCAATCCAAAATAGGTGTGATGAGACAAGTAAGCTAGTTGGTGATGGCACATACAAAAAGTTTTATTCATTTCAGTGACGTACGAAGTACAAAGTTGGAAGAATCAGTACAAAGTTGAAATAAACAGTTGGAAGTGCCATCTCAAGGATCATGACATGAAATCAATTTTTCATAAACCGAAATATTGGCAGTTATTAAAATAAAAGAATATATACAAATCAACTAAAATATAAATTTACATCAAATTAAAGTATTTAGGAACGATATTAGAAAATGTTGGTAATTTAGAAGAGGAAGATAAAAACAACAGAATAAAAGCTGTATCTAAAGTATTCAATGTATTAAAAGTATTTTTTTATTAAGAGAAGTTAGCAAAAATGGAAAACTCAAAATTTCCGAAACTATCTTCATGCTCACTTTTATCATGGAAGCGAATCATTGCTACTCATTCAATTTTTACAGCAATGAAAATGAGCTTACTAAGAAGAATAGAAGGAGTAACAAAGATGGACTGAATAAATAATAAAGAAATAGAAGCTAGACTAAAGGTGGAACCAATAACAACCAAAATAGAAGAGAACCAACTTAGATGGTCTTGAAATATTTCAAGAATGAGAGAAGGCAACTTACTAATACAGCTGTTGCAATCTGAATGGGATGGAAAGAAAAAAGAGTAAGATCCAGGAAAAACTGGAACAAAAAATGAGTGGCACATTGAAAAGATGAGGAAATAAATGGAGAGAGTCTAAAACTATAGTGATAGATAAAGATTGGAAAGGGGAACCGATATAGTAAATGGAATCGATATTTAAATCACATTATAACAATCTGTCACTGAGGTTTACACATTAGGCATAATTTGCAAGATTTAACTGACCTTGTTATTTTTGAAGATGGTTTGGCACTTGGGACTATTTTTGTTGCTTGTTTCTTCTGACAGATTAGCGGAGGTTCTTTCGGTCAAATTGGAGCAGCTCAGATCAGTAGAAACAAGGTTGGATTTTGACAGTTTTAATTGCGAATCAGACGACTGGATTGTGAGGGCGTTAGGCAGAACTTTTATAGGGATTTTGCTGTTGCGATTACTCTGAAGACCAGTGGATGCCAAAGCCAATTCGGAAAGGATCATAGAACTCCTAGGGAAGGATTTAGTTAGGTTGGGTTAAGTTAAATTAGGACGTTTACCTTTTTTCGCTGAACGACTTTGCGTATATCCACCAGAATGTTCTAACCACGTAACAAAACAGTACGGAACATACAAATGTTACTGAATTCCATACCAATAGTGCAAATCCAAAATTTTTTAATTTTGGGATGAAATTTTTGTTGATTTCGTCATTTTTCAATTTTTCCATATACAATGTCTCGTAAAGAAGTTCATAGTCTGAAATAATTTTATCTTCTTTAAGCGCAAGTTAATAATACTCTTGGTCACGTTGGCGCAAATAAAAAGAACAATTACAGGCTACATAATATATTCAAGAATACTCGTGGCTCATAGTGTGTTTACATCGGAATTGTATATAAATATGGAAATCTTTTGTATTGAATGACTTTCTGAATCTGACAACTCGAGACAGATGTTAAAATCATATAAAAAAAAATAAACATTTCTTACCATTTCCTTTTAACTTACCTTTATTGTCGTAAATGTATCCTCGTGGATTCCCTCCAAACAAATCAAATGCACACAAAAGAAACCAGAATAGTATTCCGAACGCCAGTAGCGATTTCCAATGTATGAACATTCTCCTCCTCTCCTTTATTTTACCACGATGTTTTATTGGCATGGAAGACTTCCCGATAAGTAGCAATTTCAGTTACAAAAAATCCTTCCACACGTTGCAACAAAAATATTCCTTTTCGCTTGGCAATTCATGACTTTGAAATTTAGCGCATGGTGACCAGATGTTTGTTTTTGTTTTTTTTTTGGTTTTCGGTAGGCCGTGGAGAATTAATTAGTTTCAAAAAATCAAAAGGGTGCTAACTTAGAGACTAAGTGCGTTGGAATATGGTTGCGATTGTTTGCTAGCACCAGGTTGATCTGAAATGGAACTAATTATTATGTCCAATTCTCACTGCCAGGAATTCTAATCAAATTGGAGTTTCTAGAAGATTTTCGTTTTAGTGTTTTTCCTCCAAAATGGATTAAAATATAAATTGAGCTCTCCACGTTGGGGTCCACTTTCTAGTTATTGCTGTCAATTTGAAACGATTATTGGTTCTCAGACTACAGTAGCTCTAAACTTGGTTTTGGAGCACAACAAGTTAAGTTATTGACTTGAACAAATTCATTAAAAGCAACAAATTTTTTGGTGGACTGTGGAAGACGCCGAAGACGCCAAAGAAAATTCATAAGAAACATTTAACAAAGCTGTTTCAGGAAAATAGATATAATTCTAAAATAGTTCATAAAATCGTTTGAATCGAAGAAATTTTGATAGGAAACTCATTTAAGTTTAAAAATGAACTAAGTTAGGTTATGTTAGGTTTCATCCAAGCAGAGCTTTAACACTTCTTTTCACTGAGGCTTATTGAGCTCACCGTTTGCTTCCACCACTACATGTGAAATTGGAATTAATGGAAAATCTGCATTCATTCACCTACTTGAAAAATTTTCCTAGGTTAAGTTTCTAAAAAACAAAAGGTATATTATTGATCCTCTTACCAGAAAAACTTTTTACAAATCATCACTTTGAAGCACTTTTTAGTGATAAGAAGCAACCAGCATGAAAATGTGTCGAAGCGTTATCTAGGAAATTTCATAGCTGAAAATTTTAAGGAAATTGTAGAAAATTGACCAGGATATTAATTGCTATGATAGAATAAAAATACTACAGAAAGCAGAATATTGCTCCCATATCAGTGGATTAGTAGAAAATGGGGAAAGGGGATGGTTCTGAAACTGTATTTTATATACATGCTTAAAAGATATTTCATTAACTATTTACACATGTTGTATTTTTAAGATATTAACTAATTTATTAAAATAAATATTGTAATGGACCACGAGAAGACTAAATATTGGCAGGATAGTGATAATATTTGACTTTTAAAACTTATTTATTTAATTCAAGTAGTTATATGAAAATGTTACGATTAGAAAAATATTATTTAGACCAAACTAGAAGGAAGAACAAAATATTAAAAATAAAACAAAAAACCGTCCTAGTTGGATGCGGAAACCAGAATAGTTTGTAGACCAGTCGAATTTATTCTGCATAACCCCAGTTAACACATTTTTCGGAAACAATCTAGTGTCGAAGATCCAATCGCATTAGTTACGAGTAATTTATTTTTTCTCATTAAAAGCGAACATAAAATTTCCGTTAACTTAAGTAAACAGCTCTCGACCATTTTCTATTCCCAATAATTGATATGTTTAGAGATGCGATTTAAATTGTACCTAATCGAAAGAGCCGTAAACTACGGCAACGTTAACTAACCATTGCGGTTAACCGACCTTTTTCAGAAGAATCAGAAGGACCACAGCCCAATTTTACTTGTTTTATTATGTTGCTCGATACGCGTGATGATCTTGGGTGCATAATACATTCGCAGTGTTGTCACATCTATTATATATATATATATATATATATTTAAAACAAAGAAATAAATTATTATGTTTCTACATAACACAATATTTCTTTATAAACGATTTAATTTGAAGGGTAAACTAGGAATGTGGAGAAAATATCAAACAAAGTAATGTTTGCCAAAAAGAAGATACCAATAAACAGATATTTAAAGATTTAAGAAGAAAGGAGAAAAATATATGTATGAAGTAAAAAGAGAGCTGGTGTCTCTGAAAATACTAGAAGAAGACTTTGTTAATAACGATATAAAAAATTTCTATCAAGAAGTTAAAAACAAAATGAAGGCTACAGACATAAAATAGTAAATTATAGAGATAAAGAATAAAATGTAGTGGGAGATGCAATTGAAAGTCTAAAAAGATAGAAAATACATTTTGAAGATGTACTGAATAATAAAAGCCCAACATCAAAATTTATTGGATGGCCCAAATAAATTTTCATTCTACTATCGATTTTTAAATAAACTGACTTCTTTTTATGTCACTTTCCGAAGTAAAAATAATAATATAATATTTAGAGTTAAGAGATAAAGGGTTTTTTTGTTATTTACAACTTACAATATATAAAATTTTAGCTTACAATAAATATTTGATCTGTTTTGTTTTTAATGAAAATCTACCAATTCTCAGTGCTATTCTTTTCTTTTTCTGAAGCTTTTCCTTTAGCAGTGTTGGTTTAGTAAAACGTTCCGCAGTTTCTCCAAATAGACTTTTCAAATCATGGACTAGATCTTCTATATCTAAAATTCCTTTTCTACTTCTTTTTCTTTATCTTATGCCTTTTGCCCTTATAACGTTCAAGGAATCTCGAACCAATTTTTCCATTCCTTTCTCTTCTGTGCTTTTTGTTTTATTTGCTGCACTGTTGTCCTTATCTTTGAGAAATTATGTCTTTCATATTCATTCTCGAACTTTGCTTTTTTCTTTTTCCATATCTCTGGTATTCTGGTATTTCTATAATTATCTTTTCTTTGCACATAGCCAAACCATTTCAATTGTTTTTATTTTAATATTTGACTTAACTTCTTTTGTTTGAGGTTTTTCGTAATCTAAGTCTGTATTTTCTTGTTTCTGCAATTTTTCTTAGATGTATAATTTTTGCTGCTGTTATTTTATCGTCAATGGCCATGTTTCACTTCCGTATGTTATACTAGGGACTATTATTGCATTATACATTCTACTTTTTGCTGCTGTTGATATTTCCTTCTTTGCGAGTATTGTTCTGTTTATCTTTATCTGTTTGTCTTTGTTACTTCTTCTGTTATATCCTCTCCGCCTTAGTATTTCTTGTATTTATTACCATATTCATGGAAAAACGACCCATCAAATTTCCTTAAAATTGAATAAATCGTCCCCTTTTTACTGGATAAGTTCTATACTCCCTATGTTCGGTATTTACAGTGTAATCTACTACCTTCTGTATTAATTTATGTTGCAACTATCTATGTTGTTCTTACAAATAAAATGAATCGGCACCACTGTTCAGTCTCAACAGGTAAGACTTGCAAGCGTAAGAGAGCTTACACAAAATAGCATCAGTGTAGCTTTAGCTTTTGAGCTTTGCTAGCGTCCTTGAGGATGCGCGTCGTGCCACGGGCTGAATAAGTTCACGTACTTTATTCCATAAATAATTATTTTCATTGTACGTTTTAACGACATGTTCCGCCTTTTCCTAGAAGTATTTTAATTCAGTGCCAACACGTGCGATCTGAGTTTGTTTTAGTGTGTGGACATTTTTTGGAAATAAATTTAGAGCGAGTAAGTGAGAGATTTTCATTTAAAATTATTAATTAAAACTCTTCTGCTGATGATGGTAACGAAGTTAGCGAAACGTGTGTCGAGCTAAGTATTTCGGTTTGGTTTTAAGTAGTTTTATTACGAATATTTATATTATTTTAAAGGATATGTTTTCAAAAATTTATTGCCAGACATGGTATCAGCGACAACATTATTGTTACCCTTATTGTAGTTTTGCGTAGATATCTATTTTAATTATCTCTTGATGATTCTAACTTAGTTAGCAAAACACAAATCGTCTAAAGTATTTTGGTTTGGTTTTAAGTAGTTCTATAACTGATATTTATATTTAAATAAGAATTTTCCAAAAGTTTATTGCCAGATATGGTATCAACAACAACATTATCGTTGCCTTTATTATAGTTTTGCATACATATCTTTTTTAATCATTTCTTGATGTTGCTAACATTATTAGTAAGTAAGTAGTAATTCAAATAAAGTATTTTGATTTGGTATTAAGTCGAACAAGAATATAACAGTTAAATTCTATGTCAAAAAATGTTACTAAAATTACTAATTATTTAAGAGCTTTGGCATATTTTTTCTCTCTTACAAAAATAAAAAAAATAGAAACACTCTTTTATCTAACGCACTGTTTATGTTTACAAAATCTTTCATTCTCTAATTTTTTAAATAAATTAATAGAACAAAATTTATACTTTTGTAAAACATGACACAAGTTTTTCATATTTTCTAGTTCAATATCGCACAAACTCTTCAAACCTACCAGATATTTATAATACAAAATAAGAATTTCTTTTGATCCTGAAAGTTAAACAAAAAATTGGAATTGGAACGTCTGCACAGTATCAGCATTCGCCGCCTCTGAACGCAGGAGACCCAGAATGTGTTTATAGAATTTAGATCAGAACAGTAACCCAGTGTTTGTTGTTTCTGTCAACATCGTGAAGATCACAAAGAAATAAAAGTAAACGTTTCTTGGTTCTTTTTAGTTTTGTTTACTGATACTTTTGCTGGCACGTACCCAATATGAAAACACAAATATTTAAGAGATTATCTTGTTTGTTATATAAGGAGAAGAAAGTGCTCATCGTGTATGATTAGGATTCAATAAGTGATTTTAGTTTCTAATTTAATTTAAACAAATTCTTTAAATATTTGTTAAAAATGTTATTATATATTTAGTTTATGAAATTCGCAGATCAAATATTATTTACATTTAAATTATTTAAAGATTATTATAAATTCAAATAAATTTAAATTTGCTGCTATATTGTGACAGGTAACATTTAGAGCCCTAAATGGAAATTTTTATATATATAAATATAATGCAACGAAACTGAAGAAATTTTAGAAAATATAAATGAATTCCTGGCACTAAATTAATAAATCTGACAAGTATTCTAAATCATGAAATAAAATATCATTACAATTGAGTTTTGTATAAATTGTAAGAGAATACATTTTGAA
The DNA here is from genome assembly GCA_951812935.1 of Hermaeophaga mercurialis. Taxonomy (NCBI): domain Eukaryota; kingdom Metazoa; phylum Arthropoda; class Insecta; order Coleoptera; family Chrysomelidae; genus Hermaeophaga; species Hermaeophaga mercurialis. Next base: position 1,510,960 of record OX638359.1, read on the forward strand.
TATTTTTCATTAGCCAAGGAATGTCATATTCAGGAACTTAGATATATGAAATTAGAAATTTATTAAAAACTTTGTTCAGAAAATTAATATTTGTATATGATCTATTTTAAGTAATCAGTATTTAATTAAACTTTGAATGAAAATACAAGTTTTAAGTTTAGTATCACATGAGGATCTTAATTTTTAATGTAAATCAATGCTTTGGAATTCAATTTGATATTACTCAAGGGTAAATTGTATAATCTACATAATTATAAAGGTAATTTTAATTGAACTAACAGCAAATTTAATAGAAATTAGTAAAAATTTACGGCATAAATCATCGTACATGCTTTCATAAAATTGGAGAATTCTTAGTCATTTTAAAATACGAATGGAAGTTATGCATTCCACATTAAAGAATTAAGTATAGAGATTTATCTGAAAAAATTGTTCAGTCTGGAAATATGTTGTTTAAAAAATCTAGGGTATCTAAAAATTAATTTTGTATGAAAATTTGTGAAATCGTAAATTATAATTTTTAATTAGTTGTCATTTCCAAAACTTTTTATAGAGATGACAGAATTTTAACTATCTTTCTTCCCTTTTGAATATCGAACAGTCCACATCATTTATTATTGAAAAAGTAGCCTCTTTAGATTGATCAAAAGTTAAAATCTTTTATTATTATTGTTCAATATAACAACCTCAAATTTAAATAAAAAAATGAAAGTGTTTTAGAATGTTTGTTTACTTATTTTGTCTATAAAATGATAATTATCTGCTAATGTTCATATACATAAACGTCCTAAAATGTCCTTTATTGACAGCCAACCTTGTGGAATTTTCTTATAATTTCTAATTTTAATATTCCAAATTTAGATACTAGAACAGGTTTCGACATAAAATAATTTGCACCTAAGAAATTTTTTCTTTTATTTGAATTATTCACAATTTCATAAATTTAAGAAATGGTTGTTCTATAGATTTGTAACAACTTTTTTCTGAGCTGAAACAGGTAACAAATTAATTCATTTATCAGTTTTACACATTAAATTAAATTAATTGTTTCAACTCTTATTTTGTGGAAATTATTCATAATAAATATGAAAAGATAAATAATACTTTTTTTGAATTTCCACGGTGTTCTAAAGCTTTTTAATAATATCCAAGTCTACCTAGGTTTGGGTAATTTGACATAATATTTTCCAAGCAAAACTTTTTTGTCTGGAAAATGGTATTTCAAAACACCGAAACGTAGGTAGACTATTTAAGTCTACATACATTCAATAAATTAAAACGCTTTGGAAGACTGCGGAAATTCAATATAAGAATTATTTATCTTTCCATATTTCTTTAGTAGTTTAAATATTATTTATTTCAAATTGACAACACAATATAAATTTTAATAATCTCATGTGACATCACATTTTTTTAATATTAAATTTATTCTGAAATTTGTTTTTAATTTTACTACTCGCGGTAATTAGACGCATCTACTTGTTTAGTATTTACCTAATAATTTTTTTTGCTAAATTATAAGCTTTGTAATTTGTTTGAGTCATAAAGGAAATACATAGTTGTTACTGAAATTTGCCACATCCTCATTTTCTATACTTAGTTGAGCTAAAAAATATTATTTGTCCTCTAACTCCTGATTATAAGATTATAATTATTTAATTGTACATATAAAAAAGTTATATAAATATTATCATCACTTACAGGTGGAGTCGAACAAAAATAATACAAGTAAATTCATATTTTTGAGAACAGAAAACTACTAATTTAATTATTATGGGACACCCTGCCTACTATTTTTTTGGCACATAAATATTATTATAATATTAACGAAACAAATTATAAGCCATACTTATACCATTATACAATAATTCAACATTTTAATTAATAATAAACAACAATTGTGATTTATTGCCAAACATGGTATCAGCGACAACATTATTGTTGCCTTTATTGTAGTTTTGCAAAAAGTAATATGTTTGAAATAGTGAAAAATTGCTTTAATTTAATCCGCAATGAAATAACATCACTAGCGAACGACGCCATTAGTATCGAAGCGCATAATTCAATTCATCATTCAACCTTTATCAGTTTGGCACTTTGCATTTCATTCGTAGACAATATATCAAATTGATTGCGAAATATTCAATAGAGAACTGTGACTGAACAATTAAATTATGCTAATATCGAAAGACCATTCAAGGGCTTAACTTATCTGTCTGCATTCATAGCTCGAGATTACTTCGTCGAACTGAAGCGCTATTGTTTTAGACAAAACTATATTAGTAGAGCTAAAATCGACAGCCGAAGGCAAGAATCGATCACCCTGTACTTTTTATACGCTCAAATAAATTCTGGTTAGCGTTGATCCTGTACAGTTATAACGTTATGGGGAAAACAGTTTGTACCTGGCAGGTAGTTATAACTGCTCTCACGGTTTGGATTCGTTAAACAACTTCTATAATTATGTAATAATAATAATTCAATATGTACCGATGAAATTTATCGCGTTCGATCTTTTATATATTCACCTCGTGCTTCTAATGCATCGAAAGTGTCGACCGGGACGATTATTAGAAAATTACCATATAATTTAATTCAATATAAATGATGCAGCCAACGTAATAAATGTGTTCACACCACAAATTTGCTTTACCTTTACTTTATTCAGGTATAATCAAATTTTATAAATGTCAGCATCTGGAAATTGGAAAACTAGTGATGTACGTCCTATATATACTACTTTGTATAAATTAAACGTTATGAAAATTGACATTAAAATGTAAGCAAAGAATGTGTAAAATAAACGTTGTATTGAAATTTGAAAAAAGAGATAAATGATGCACTTTTAAAGGAAATTGAGGTCATGTTACAAAAAATTGTTTAGAGAACATGGTATAAAGTCAACTAAAAATTAAGTTGTTTTCAGAGAAGTTTGCATTAATGAATTTTTTTTGAAAAATTTGTAAAACTTGAATTTTAATAAAAACAATTTAAAAAACTAAAATTTGATGACTTTTTGATTAATAAATATAAAATAAAGTTCTCAATATTTGAAATGTAATTCTACTGTTAAGGCACGGAAATTAAAAAACAGTTGCATGAAAACTTTAAATTTAAAAAAATTGTGTGAAGGGGGGACGTATTACTTTTTTTGTTTTGGGTTTTTTAATTTTCTCCTGCCCATCTTAATAAAGAAGATACGGCCTCGCGTTGGTAAAAAATTTGCATTTCTCAGTTTTTAAATCATTTTATTAATACAATCCTTTTTCGAAATATTTGCAATTTACAATTTCATGAGGTATTATTGTGTTTTAAGGCCGAAACTACTATTGTTATTTCACGAGAGCTAGTTTTCAATTCTTCTGTTGTTACTTGCCCAGCCTCATGTCGCATAGTTTTGTCACAAAAATTACATGATCAAGTATTTTATAATACATCATTTTATCGCACTTTTTCAATCAGTATTTCCGCCATTTTGACAGAAATAAAGAATTCACACTTTTTACGCAATGTAACGTTTCAACATTGTTCACGTGTAATTTTTTGTGATTTCATGTTTGAGAACGTTTTTCATTAAATCATCTTCCTTTAGGTGAAGTCACGTGAAATGATAATGGTGTGATATGAGCATCCATACATTCGAAAAGTGAAGCAAATTTCTAATAAAAATTGAATTAAAAATGCTAAAGAAGATGGAAATATCGTAACGGCCTTCGGTGAATTTATCTCAGGTCCAACCATGCATGTATAATGTTTGGGACATAAGTATATAATATTTCCTACGAAATACGAGAATGCGGTATGTAATCCGTTCTTCTGAGGTCAAACGCAAGTCTCGGAATCTGATGAGAATCGAGAGAGTATTTAATAACTACGGGCGACAATAATATTGTCGCTCATACTAAGTCTGGAAAATTTTTGAAAAAAATATTGTTTACTATAATATACATATTAGTAATACAACTACTTAACATCAAACCAAATACTTTAGACGATTTGTATCTTGCTAACAAAGTTAGAATTATCAAGATGTGATTAAAAATTATGGAAAACTACAATAAAAGCAACAATAATGTAATCACTAATACCATTTCTGGCAATTAATTTGTTAAAAACATTGTTTAAAATAATATAAATATTAGTAATAGCTCTACTTAATATCAAATCAAAATACATTAGATGATTTGTGTTTTGCTAACTAAGTTAGAATCATCAAGAAATGGTTGAAAAAGATATATATGTAAAAACAACAATAAAGGCAATAATAATATTGTCGCTGATACGAATAATTGCCGTTTAAATTACATTTTGCGGTTACGAATGAATAAGAAATTAAAAATCAAGATAGTAAATAGCAAAAAATTTTGATCTTCCAAAACTCATTAATACTTAATTCTTCATCGGTTTCAACAATTTTTAAAGTAATATTAATAAAATTTTCGAGAGACTCTTCCCAATATTCTTATTACAAATTTAACTTCTTTTATATTTTCTTAAATACAATTTTAATCATTTGTTGGTATTTCCAACAATCATTTTATAATACAATGAAGGCTTTTTATTATTTATTTGTAAATAATTACTTAAAATAAACTTGGAATCAAATGGAGAAAGTGTTACAGTAAATAAAAAAGAATAATTCGAAAATAATTGATGGATGAAGTGTAGTAAGTACGATACTTTTTCCTGTAATTTACAACTTCATACCGGGCATTATAAAATTGACGTAACGATAAAAAATGCAATTATAGCAATAAATATCGATTACTAGTCCGTGGCAATAATATATAATAATTAATCTAACGTAATTATTGTTGGCGAAATAAAAGCTGTAATCACAATCACCTCTTGGTTTGGTAAATGTAACAAGATTATAATTTTTCTTTACGCTAAAGTAATTATCTAGGAAGAAAACCATTATTGACATTGATTCCAATACAATCAAACTAAAAAATGGATTAATACTGTAACTATTTGATTGCACAAGACAAGGCTACTGGTTATAAGACGAAGATATTTTTAAATTTTGATAAAATATTATTTTGATAATTCGGTTGTTATTAAACGATCCATCATCTCGTGACTAACACATATAAGATTCATTTTTTCAGAATTGTTGAACTAACAAAATTAATGGTAATATACTTTTTGATGTTGTAGTGGTAACATCAAATCATTTTGACCAACAGTTCAACTTCACTTTAATATGGGTTTCATGGCCGCACAAATTTTTTGATTTATTTAAAGTAAAGTATGGATAAGTCAATTGTAAATTTGTCAAGTTCGATATTTTTTAAATTTATTAGTTTCACAAAAAGGTTACTAAGGGATTAACAAAATAATAACACGATTCAACACTTTTAGAAAATTTCGTTACACCCTGTAGTTGGAGACTAAATTTGGGCGCTGTCCATTTAATTAGAATTTATTATTGCGAACTCTATTATTTCGTATTCTGTTAAATGAAAATTAAACGTAACTCTTGTGCAATTTGATACGCACGAAACTGCGATGTTGGTTTGCCTGGCATTTCTCTTTAGATTCGTATGGTTTGGTAAATAAAAGTGTTATATAAGTTTTTATTTCTAAGATGATCTGTACCGATATTCGTCAACAGAAGTTAACATCTAGGTCAATTGTTTGTTTTAGAAGTGCTTTGAATTAGTTAAAAACTGAAAGAAAGTTTACAAAATGTGAACGAACAAAAAAGAAGGGATCGTACTATTTGGATGTATTTCAATAAATACGCAGTATATTTTTGCTGAAGCAAATTTTGACTATAAAACTAAAAATTTTTAATACATGAACAAAAAATATAATTTCAGTACAAAATCGTTACAATTTCAAATCGAAGAATAATTTAAAAAAATTGTCATTTCAAATAACAAAAATTTGAGAAAAAATGTTGGATGTTTTTTCATTATGATTTTTTAAATCTAAAAATTTAATTTGATAGTAGTTATAATAATTTTAGAATGTTGGTCGTTGTTTTTTTATTAATGCATTAAATATTTTTTGTTTTTGGAATTTGAAAGTTTCAGTGATTTTTTATCAACTTTATCGCTTAATAAATTTTTTCTTATTTGAATTAGTTTTTAATTTTTTTATAATTAGAGCTAGTTTTCTTTATATTTTAACTTTATTTCAAATTGAAATTTCTTTTATTTTTCGTAAAATTTTTGTGTACTAAAACATTAAAAAATTTATTGGTTTGGCTGTAAAATAAGTTTATTTTCCCTTAAGTGACATGACTTTTTGGAAAATCTAAAAATACCTGACTTTTCCTCGTTCATAATTTTTTTAAGGAATTTTGACTTTTTAGTTGTATTTGTTGAATCAAAACACTTATTTATATTAAAAAATCAATCAAGGGAGAAATTTAAAACATAATTTTTTTTTTCAAATTTGAAATTTGATCTACTGTCAATTTAACAATTTCCAATTTTGATTTTTCTGGTAATAAAATTGACGTTTTTTTTTAAAAAGTGGTTTAATATTTTTATTTTAAATCGTTTATTTTTAATAACTTTTTTAAATAATTAGACACCATAAACTTTTTATTATCAACTTTAGAGCTCAATAATTCTTACAAATTCATTGTCAAGTTAAAGTGTTATTTTTGTTATTCTAAACACTTACTTAAATTTAGAAAATACGTGTAAAATGAAAACGTAGAACGCGAGGTTCCACACGAATATTTCGCTCCTGAAATAATTAGAAAAACCTTGAATGGGTCGCTAACCCAAGAACCTTTTCTTCTTGTGTTTCTTGAGGCGATTTCCGTTGTACGAACCACGGTTCAGAGTTCAGAACGGTCATTAGAGTTGCGAGATGGTATCAACTATGATTGCACATTGTTTATCCGACCATTGCGATTGTTAGGAACACTTTTGTTTGGGTTTAGGTTTTTTTTTCGACTCCTTTTTCATTTTAAAACGATCCATTCGATCGTAAACAATAACAATAACAATATCAGAGGACTGGTTGACTCTTTATACTCGAAAATAATAATAGCAATAATAATACTTAATACAATACAAAAAGAGACTGTACGGAATTCATTTGAGGAGTAAAAAAAATATTATGTAACAAAAATAGACTTATACAGTTTCGGAAACATTAGATTTTTTAGGTATGACCTTAAAAATTGTAACATCTTTCTCAAAAACGGGATTTTTCTTAAACAGTTTTAAACACAAGCTTTTACAATTTTAATCTATTAAAAATGTGATTTAACTAATGAGATTTTCATGGTTTTCTTCAAAAAAATTAGAAAACTTTAGCTCTACGAGATTTCCTGATATTAGTCTATTAAAAATTGAATTTTATTGAAGAGATTTTCATGGGTTTCTTCAAAAAAAATTAGAAATTTAAGGCTGGATATATTTTTCAATTTAGGTCTATGAAAATGAAATAAATTCATAAGATTTTCACAGTTTTTCAAAAAAATATTAGAAAATTTAATGCTTGCTAGATTTTTTCGTTTTAGATCATTAAAAATTTAATTTAAATAAGAGATTTTCATGGTTTCCCCCCAAAAACAACAAAATTTAAGCTCGCCAGATTTCCTCGTTTTAGTTCATTAAAATTGAAATTTAAATGAAGTTATTTTTTGTTTTCCCTAAAATAATAAAAAAATTACAGTCAGCTAGATTTCTGGGTTTTTGTCTAATAAAAATGGAATCTTATTGACGAGATTCTTGCGGTTTTCTTAAAAAATTTAGATAACTTAAAGCCCGCTAGATTTCCTTATTTTAGTCTATTAAAAATGAAACTTAATTGAAGTTATTTTCGTGACTTTTCTTCATAACATTAAAAAACTTAAAAGTAGTCAGATTTTTCGATTTTACTCCATCAAAAATTAAATTTATTGGACGAGTTTCCGCTGGTTCTACTAAAAAATAAAAAAAAATTAATTTTCTCTAGGTTCCCGATTTAAGATGGAATTTAATTGAATAGATTTTCATGGTTTTCTTCAAAAAATTAACAAATTTTTAGGTCAGCTAGATTTCCAAATATTAGTAATCTAAATATGGAATTTAGTTTATCCTCATAAATTGAGAAAACTTTAAAGCCCGCTACATTTCCAGATTTTAGGCCACTAAAAAATATTTTTCTTCTATAGAAAGTTTTTCTTTATTTTGTTTTCATATATATGTAACTTTTTCCAGTTTTTTTGGTGTTTTCTCATAGTTGTCAATTTTATTAACATTTTGCTTATCATTTTTAAGTTCATCCATATTGACCATTTTTCACAATTTTTAAGCATTCATTTTTTTTAATTGTCAACAATTTCTTGGCTACTTATATATTTTTTATTTTCTGCAATTTATGATCTTTTAACAAAAATGTCTTATTTTTCTTCAAAATTTTTTTTTTATAATTTTTGATGATTTTGATAAAGTTCCCTTTTTAAAATGTTTTGATTTTGCCAATTATTTTAGTTTTTTTTATTATTTTATTATTTTTTCAAAATTTTCTTGTTTAGATTCATTTGTTTAACTTTTATTCACGTTTTTTATTTCCCCCCTAATTTTTGACGTTTGTCATAAGTTTTGCACTTTTTTCCAATGTCCAATCTAGCGGAAAACTTAAATTATTAAATTCTCTAATCCGAGGGTCCCACTATTGAACCCTGAGGAACACCTCTATTGTTTGTTCAGTGAAAAAGTTGCCAACTTTCCTCTATTCATAAGTAATGTCTAATAGAAACTATTAAATAAAGATTAAAGGGTCCACAAAGAAACAAATAATTAATATTATAATACACGACAAAAACAACCATCCACCATAAAAAGAATAAGTTAATTTGAAGAAAGTTTGACGGAGACTCTATTGTAAAATTTTTCTGGTATTAAATAACGCTAAAACGTTAGAATAAAGGAGGTGAAGTTGCAAACTAAGGAAGAGGTCGACAGTTCGACAACCTTATTTGTCAATAAACCTTTCTCTGTTGTAAAAAAGACCAAACATCCGCAGAATAACAATATTACGACGTACCGCAGACAAGAACTAAAGATTTATATGTAACGACGTGTCGCATTCAGTATTTTACTAAAGTTGTAACACCGGAAGATATAATTATGGGATTACTAGAAATTTAATATTTTAAGTATATTAATGTATAAGAGCGATTAATTTTATATGAAGATGAAGTAGTACATTTCCTTTTATGGTAATTACGTATCTAAGAGGATGTCATTATAATATATGTATTAGGCTGTTATATACTATATTTTTTACATTTTTGAGAACAGATAATATAATATTAGAAATTTCAATTTATCTATAAAAAATCTAAGGTTGGTAACATACTCTGAATGAAGAAAATAATTTAATATGGGTCAAATGTTCTTTGGGTGTGTGTTAGAATCTTGAATTTTTACAATATTAATTGAATCCTTATCCACAATATCATCTATTGTTCAATTCAATAGATCGATTATCCTACATGCGCTATATATGAAAATTAACCTGAAACAATATAAGAAATTTATCAGCAAATCTATAAAAATTTGTGTTAATGATTTAATATTATACAGGGTTGGGATAAAGTATGGAACCAAGTAAATATCTTTAAAACGAAACGGACGATATTTATGAAATTTTGTAGATAAGTGCAATGCAGATGATGCACATTTTTTTTGTTAAAAATGTACTTCCGATTTAACCGGAAATACTCTCAACTTTTTAAATTTAAATGGGA